>QVIK01001068.1:0-12893 GCA_003957845.1 Oidium heveae | reverse complement strand
TATTACCAGGCAAGGTTTCTTCTGGTTCTTTCTCTGCAGCAGCTTCAATTTCTTCAAAAGTTTCTCTGCTAACTTCATCAGTGTAGATATGCCCAGAGTTTATAAAGTTAAGAAGCTGGCTCGCTAGTCTTGTGGGTAGGTATGATATCTTTTACTTAGATACAAACGGTTTTGTATTACCTGTTTTGAATAGATTCTTCGTGGTTTTGTAACTAATCAGCTTCTATGGTGCTGATAACGTGTTGAAATATAGAAATATCGTTAATATAAATGTGATAGTGTTTTTAAATAGAAAACTAAAATCGCAATGTAGAGCAAGGCCAATAGTTAACAAATTATATCGAGATAAATATTCATTCTAAGTGAGATATCAAGAAAACTAAATGGTCTTGAAGACATTCTATATACATTTCATTTCATACACTCTCCTGAATTTATCGTGTTCATTGTATTTAGAATCATGCTATTTCTAAATATACACCTCATAATTTCTAATTTTATATTATCCAAATATAGACTCAACTTTATTCTAAGAATTGGTAAAGCCGGGTCCTTGCCGGGCACCAGATGGAATTATATGTTTCGCTAATTAAATAAGCGATTTTTAACACCTTCTATGTGGATGATATAGTACTATTTGGCAACCAAGGAAAACTCATGAAAGAGATTATAAAATGTCTCAAAACAGAGTTCAAGATAAATGACTTGGGAACTCTTCATTGGCCNATTAATCATTGCCTTCTATGTGGATGATATAGTACTATTTGGCAACCAAGGAAAACTTATGGAAGAGATTATAAAATGTCTCAAAACAGAGTTCAAGATAAATGACTTGGGAACTCTTCATTGGCTCCTTGGAGTGCAAATAGAATACTCTAATGCAGATATCATCTTGTCTCAGACTGCATACATTGATAGAATACTGACTCGATTCTCTATGCAAGATTGCAACCCGGTCTCCACACCTATTGAGAATAACCAACGTCTCATGGCTGATAATGACGGAAAAACCGAGGTCAATGCTACGCTGTATCAGCAGATCATCGACTCTATAATGTACCTAGCAACTGGCACTCGCCCTAACCTAGCATATACTATTACTCACCTCTTACAATATAACTTGAATCCTTCAACTACTCATATGAGTGTAGCAAAACGGGTACTACGATACCTTAAAGGGACGAGAGAATTTAAATTGATCTACAAGTCAACTTCTCCCCTAGTCCTTGGTGTATATAGTGATGCCTCCTATGGAAACTGTCTTGATACTCGCCGAAGCTTTGCTGGCTATTTATTTCAACTTGGTGACTCCACAATTTGCTGGAAATCCCGAAAACAAAGCACCGTTGCTCTATCCACTTGTGAATCTGAGTATATGGCCCTATCTACGGCAACCAAACACTTTATTTGGCTTGTTCGTGGATTACATCAAATAGCTGGTAAAGAAATACCTACGGCAATACTATCTGACAAACAATCTGCCATTGAATTGGCTCATAATCCAAGACTAAATGATGCTACTAAACACATCGATATTAGATATTACTCTATAAGAGAAAAAGTTGAAGATGGAACTCTTACGTTACTGCATGTCTCATCAGATAAAAACCTGGCCGACATCTGTACAAAGAGTCTCCCCAAACCAAGATTAAGTCACCTCTGTACCTATATCTTCGGTACAAAGTTGAGAGGGAATGTGTAAGGATCTTAAAGTAAATTGATTTTCTCAAAGTACTCAGAGCTATATACAAATATAAGAAAATATTGAAGTGAAGAGAGAAGAGATGTGTGAACAAACTCTTCTATTTATGTACATGATTGACTCCCATCACTCCTGGTGATAAAGTCAATAAAAAGGTAACTCAACTCCTAACTCCTTTTTCTATCATATCTATTTGTAGTATCTGTTAAATTACTTTAACACGCATATCAATATTTGAGCCACTCGGATCGTTCAATCCTTCAGTTTGATCTAGATACTGAATACGAGGTTATAAAATCAGGAGGTGTCGTCGTGCAGTATTCACTTCTGAGCTAGAATGTAGTTAGGATTAATGAGATGTGATGTGCTGCACCAGGGCGCCTTGCGTATAATTATGAAGGCTTGCATGTCGGACCCCTGGTCCTACTAGTCATACCCTTGTAATTTATAACTCGGCTTGTCTCGAGATTCGACAAGGGTTAGGCTGCTAAATGATAAATTAAGTAAATGAAAATATAAGAAACTAACTTTGAAAAGTCACGTGAGTATTAGGCTTTAGCCTAATTTACACCAGGCGACAGGCCTGTGACAGAATGTTGAAATTAGTTAATCTAATTTGGTTGTAGGATCCTTGTCATGCAAGGACTAACGTATTCAGTTTAGCGTATACCAAACCACTGAATCACAGTTAGCGTAGTTATGTAATATCTTAAATATTTGTTAAAAATAGTGCCCGCGGAATATAAAAGTAAAGTTTATGAATGAATAGCAAGATAAAAGTTTTACTTATTTTTTCCTCTATTCTTTACTGCGGAATGCAGAGCTACTAATATACTGTGAGGGTTCAAACCCTAATCCTGGCTCTGGCTTAATAAGCCCTCGCTTATGAACGGTTAGGATGCCACATTGGAATGTCGCTTCCCTATGTGATCCTCAATGCATGCTACTAAGCAAGCCCCTTATATAAGCCCCTATGCAGGCTATTATGCAAACCCCTTATGTAAGCCCTATGGAAGCTCCTTATGCAAGCTCCTTAGTTACTATGATTGTAGCAGGAGTTAAGATTGAAAAGACTGATTTTAGATGTCGTTGGAAAGAGAGAAAGGGGTATTTACAGAACTATATATATTCTCGTTCATCATGTACATAGAGATCACGCACTTCTTAGTTATTTAATTTACATAAATTGAATCTATATCTTGAGCTATTCGGATATAACCTCTCACATATACATTATTTCCGAGAATCTCTTTCAATAGTCATGAGTACAGTTACTATATTTCTTACAACTGTTTTCCAAACCCGAAACAGTTATTTCTTCGTATATACATTTAGTTGTCTCAAACCTCGAACAAACCAATTCTCACTGCAACCCTCGTTAAAAACCAACGTACATTTTACGTACTGTCTTGGAAAAGAGTGGTTGCTAATTGGCTATGTTACAATATATCAAACAAAAACACCTTTTCCACAAATAGAATGCATTAATGCATTACATTCCCTTGACACTAATATTGGGGCACACGATACACCTTTGTGTATCCATGTTTATTATCATGGCTATTCCATGTGCTGTGTAATAATAAATAATATCCTACATCTTAGTAAAATAGTCCAACACTATTAAAGCACGGTGTTTCCCACCGTGCCCGCATAAGAACAACAATAATAAAAATTATCTTCCTACCCACTTTCATCTTCTCACTTAGATTTCATCCATTCTATCTACGTGACACCACACAGTCTAACAACTGTTGCTTCTTCCACTACCCTTAAATTCTAACAGGCCGCTGTGGTAGTTCTGACGCCTCCGGTATCTTAGGAAGCTCTGGCGCATTTAATAAGTTTTCTTCATCAAAAACGTCGACAAATTTGAACACTTCATTCTCACTAGATCTAGCTACTCCTTCAAAGGCAAACCAAAATGTGTCCCAATCTTCTCTACTTCGTAGTATAACTGTACTCCCCATAATGATTGCGATTAGAAATAAGACTATTTTTTTCTTAAAAAAATAAACTAGTGTTTTGTTCCGTGCGTATGTTCAAAAAACGAATTTTCGAAGTAGTCAATTAGAAATCCAGCGTCTCCAATAATCAAATAAATTATATTTAGAGCGCCGGGCTCATAACTATTGAACCTCTGGTCAAAAGAATCTTATCAAAGAATTATCAATTGAAATGTTTCTTTTAAGTTGCCTCTCTATCTTTAATCTATCTCTCTTCTATATACATAAATAAAGCTTGCTAATATCAAAACTTTCTAATGGTGGTAATGTATCAAAATGACATGACTAGCGTTTCACTAACAACTCATTTGCACAAACAAGTTGCACCTTTACCAATTCTAAACATATCTGTTACTCAAGTTTCGGCTTTGTTAAATCGAGCGACACTAATCAATTACATTATGTCAAGGGTTCGTTTATGTTTACTGTTAGTGAATATATGTCCAAAATGTGTTTATATTCTATCTAAAGAGAAAAGGTATTTGTTTACAATCCAAAAGTAAATAACTAAGCTGCGTCACTAAGCGAATTATTATATAAGCATAAAAAGGCTAGAGCCGGATAATTCCGGATCTAATCACCAGGGCAACAGCCCGTAACATTAGCCCCTCCCCAAAATTTATTTTTATTTTTATTTTTTATTTTTTTTAAATTTATGACTTGACGTTGTCTAAGAGCTTCCTCTTTGTGAACTTTCGAGGGCCTAAAATTGCACCTACGTTTTCCCAAACGTTATCTTTCACACCGTATTTTTCTTCGAATATATCTAACGCTTCGGTGTCATCCATATTACTTCTAGTCTCCCACGTTGGCTCCGCAAATCCTTTCCACTTCACTAGAACATATCTTTTATATCCTTTACCAACTCTTCGTTTTTCTGCTCGTAGGATTCTTTCGACAAATTGTTCCGGCTCCGCGTTTTGATCTATTTGGTTTTCGCCAACTTGCGGTAGAATAGGGGGCGGTTGTTCGTCGTCTATAATTTGAGAGGGTAATGGATCTGTAGCCGCCCTTTTTAATAGATCAACATGGAAACGAGGCCAAACACCTGTCGGTGTGTTCAACTCGACTGAATGTGAGTCAATGACTTTTATTACTTGATATTTTGCATTGGGCTATGAGAGCTTTTTAGATAGCTTAGGCGTTTGAATATTTTTTAAATTTAACCAAACCCGATCTCCTGGCTTTAAAACTTCAGCTTCTTTTCTACTTTGATTTGCGTAGTGTTCCATTCTTTCCTGCACCGAAGCCATTGAAGCTTGCGCTAGTTCCTAGGCTTCTCCAAGTCTTTTTACAAAGTTACGAGCTCGTTTTGTGGGTTCAGTTTTGTTTTCCATTGGTTCTTTAATTTGAATAGGCTCCACATTATACCCGTGCTCCATGAAAAATGGGCTCATGCCCAACTTTGATGAAGTTCGATTATTCAGCGCTAACATTGCGCAAGGTAGCAAGTCTTTCCAATCGAATTGGGCATATGTGACAAATGCTCTTAAATATGCCAAAATCTCTTGGTTCTTCCTTTCAGTCGCTCCGTCAGTCTGTGGGTGGAATGCTGTAGATAAACGCTGTGTCATCCCTGTTTGTCTACAAAGCTCCTTCCAGAAGTCTCCTACCCAATTTGATCCCCTATCTGATGTGATATGTGTTGGGAAACCATGATGTCTGACATGTAGGTTCATGAAAATTCTTGCACAGTCTTCTGCTTTCATTGTACTCATTGCTTTCATTTCGACACTACCTGTTAAACGATCGACAACGACCATCATGTATCTTGGGTCCTCTTTGCTTTTGGCAGGTAAGTCTGTCATGAAGTCTACTGAAAGTTCGCTGTGGAACCTATCTGGTACGGGTAAGGGACGAAGTAACCCTTTCCTCGCTTCTCTCCAAACATGACTTCGTCCGCAAACGTCACAGTTTCGGCAGAACCGACGCACTGTTTTTGATATTCCAGGCCAAAAAAAGTTTCGACTGAGGATTGACAGTGTGCTGTCCCTTCCTGGATGACCCGTGACGTGCGAATCATGAGACTTTTGTATTAATGCTGTCTGAAGGGGCTCATAATTAGAAATAAAGATTCTATTCCTGAATCGCAACACGTTTTTTGTATCAAAAGTACACTCTGATAGGGAGATTTTAATTTCATGAAGTGTTGGTGGCAAGCTACGTTGAGAATTCGAAAGACTATTATAGAGAATTCTAATTTTTTCATCTTCTTTTATTCCTCTATTCCACAATTCTTGGAGCATTTCGTCAGAAAATATTATAGACCCGTCAGGTATTTTGGTTTCCTTCAGTTTAAGATCGACTATTTTTGCTTTTTCAACCGTTGAATTACATATCCAAGCTTCTTTAAGTAATATTTGTTCCCTATTTCGTAGCCTTTCGTCATTTTGTTCCTGGGGCATGTCTTGCTCTCTTCTTGACAATGCATCTGGTCGAGCTGCTTGCTTACCTGGTCTAAATTTTATCTTGAAATCGAACTGCGATAAGAATTGTGACCAGCGTACTTGACGCTCATTAAGTCGTCTAGATGTCATGAAATGTCTTAGGTTTCTATGATCTGACAGAACCGTAAATGGCTTTTCCAGACCAATCAACATTCCTCTCCATTCTTCCATACAACGAACAATTGCTAACAATTCTTTGTCATGTATTTCGTAGTTTGCTTCCGTAGGGCTTAGCTTTTTGGAAGTGTAAGCTATTGGCCGTAATTGACCGCTTGTATCTCTTTGAGATAAACATCCTCCGAAGACGTATCCAGAACAGTCGGCCTCCAATATAGTTTCTTTTTCTTCGTCCCACAAAGCCAAAATTGGCGCTGAAATAAAGAGATTTTTTAACTTTTCAAAGGCATTTTGATGCTGGTCTTCCCATTTGAATACCACAAACTTTTTGGTCAGATTTAGTAGCGGTGCTGCAATATTTCCAAAATTAGGTATAAAATCTCTATAGAAATTTGTGAAGCCTACAAAACTTCTTACGCCTTTAATATTTTTGGGCGCTTGCCATTGCTTAATTGCTTTAACTTTTTCTGGGTCTACTTTTATGCCTTCTCCTATACTTATAACATACCCTAGATACCTTGTTTGTTTAACCGCAAATTCGCTCTTACGAGGATCTATTTTTAACCCAGCCATCCCAAGTCGTTGCAGGACCATGTTAACTTTGTTCCAGTGATCTTCTTTGTCTCTAGTCGTATAAATGAGAACATCATCAAGGTAAGCCGAGCAAAACTCACCCAAAAACTCACCTAACACACTGTTTATGTATCGTTGGAAAGCGCTGGGAGCTCCTGTTAAACCAAAGGGTGTGACAAGCCATTCAAAAGAGCCATATGGCGTTCGAAAGACTGTTTTTGATTCGTCCCCTTCTCTCATCCTCAACTTATGAAACGCAGCCCGTACATCTACCTTTGAAACCCATGATGTCTTTGCCACTTGTCTTAGAGTCTCTTTTATTAGCGGAAGGGGGTATCTATCCTTTATAGTTCTGGCATTGAGATTTCTGTAGTCAACGCAGAATCTTAATCCACCACCAGGCTTCTTGGCAAAAAGCACTGGAGCACCACCTGATGAGGAGCTTGCTCTAATCCAATTTTGATCTAAATGATCTGTCAATGTTTTTCTCAAAACTAATAATTCTTCACGGGACATATCATATAGAGGTCCAAAGGGAATTTCTTTTTCTCGACCATTATCATCTTTTTCTAATTCTATTCTTGTTGGAATATTCTACTAAGATGTAGGATATGATTTATTATTACACAGCACATGGAATAGCCATGATAATAAACATGGATACACAAAGGTGTATCGTGTGCCCCAATATTAGTGTCAAGGGAATGTAATGCATTAATGCATTCTATTTGTGGAAAAGGTGTTTTTGTTTGATATATTGTAACATAGCCAATTAGCAACCACTCTTATGCAAGACAGTACATAAAATGTACGTTGGTTTTTAACGAGGGTTGCAGTGAGAATTGGTTTGTTCGAGGTTTGAGACAACTAAATGTATATACGAAGAAATAACTGTTTCGGGTTTGGAAAACAGTTGTAAGAAATATAGTAACTGTACTCATGACTATTGAAAGAGATTCTCGGAAATAATGTATATTAGTAGCTCTGCATTCCGCAGTAAAGAATAGAGGAAAAAATAAGGAAAACTTTTATCTTGATATTCATTCATAAACATTACTTTTATATTCCGCGTGCACTATTTTTAACAATTTTTGTATCTATTCCTTGTCTATGAGGCGGAAGCTCATGATTTTCGTCTTCGGTAAAGTATCGAGCTTTACTTCGGATTTCTCGAGGTAGACTTTCCTCAATTTTTTTGTGGCGTTTGCTTCTTTTTAACTTCAAGTGCCTTACTAATGTCGGCCATTGATGCTGCAAATACTTTCGTTTCTATGTATTGAGTCTTACGGGCTCGTGTCGCTATGGCAGCAAACTGTGAGCCTAGAATTTGTTGAGCCTTGCCTGTTTTTACTTTTAAACAATTAAATTTAGATATGTCATTTAATGAACGATTATATTCCCATCCTTTAGCTTTGACAATAAGCCCTCCTGGTGGCCCAAATCTTAAAAAACGTCGACGAGCATTATAAATTATATCATTCTTCCTCATCCATGGGTCTCCCAATATCATATCGTATGCTAGGCCATCTATAACATAGCCCCAAACAATCTCATGTTTTCCATCTATGTCTATTTCCGCATACGTTATTTCATGGATGATACGCTGCTGTGGATCTTTTTTTGCTAATTTTAGTTCTTTAGGCTTAATTGGAATTTGCGGCAGTTTATGACGTTTTACAAAAACACGATTGAAAGCAGAATAACATAGACACCCTGTATCCACAAGGGTATCGATATAAAAACATTTATTAATTAAAATTTCTATTAAAAATGGTGTCCCATCTAACCTATTAACAATCTGCTTTATTCTTTTTGTCAAAAACTCATTTCCCCCCTGTGCCCGACTTTGCGCAGGGTTCACTCTTTTCCCGTCAGAAATTAATGAACAATATTATTACTTTCATTATTGCTATCATCATCATTATAGTACTCATTACAATTACTTTTATTTAGCGAATAATTGGGTCTTCTATTCAGCTGGTTTTGGGGTCATTAGTAAACGTAGAGTTAACTTTGACTGGTCTTTTCGCCCATGTAAAGTGTGGACAGTTCTTGAACCAATGCCCTTTCTCGGCACATCTAGTACATTTATTTGCGGCTTTAAGGGCTGCAAACTCGTCCGGGGACCGCCAAGGGGCTGGTGGCTTGGCGTCTCTACCTTTGTCTTTTGATTGGTTTTCGGAATTGATTTTATTAATAAGAGTGGTAAGTGCAGCTATACTTATTCCATTTATTCCAGAAATTTGTGTGTCACCGTCAGCATCCAAAGTTGTCGAGGAGTTGTGATCATTTCCGGGAGACGGGAAGTACTCTGAGCTGACAATATGGGGTACAGTTCCCGATTTTGAAATGTACCATGTTTTTAGTTGTTTGGGACCTCGTCTGGGAATGAAGTCTTCCCTGGCTTCTAATTTGTTTGCCACTCGCCGCACTTGGTGAACAAAAGCCAGGTAATCGTCATCTGACGTATTTACCGCAACCAAGTAGTCAGAGAGATGCCTGTTTATGCTAGCAGATAGGTGATTGACTTTGACTCGACCTTCCCATTTCAGACCCTTCGCTTGTGCCAACATATACTCGAAGTCATTTAAAAATTCTGCGAAAGTCTGGTGTTCCCCTTGCCTCATTCTTGTGAGCTTATCACCTGCCGTCCGAGCTGCCGTTTTATCACCAAAATTGTCGTTAAAATGAGCAATGAAAAGCTCATAATCCCAGTCTCCGTCTGGCCCA
Source organism: Oidium heveae (assembly GCA_003957845.1). Classification (NCBI taxonomy): domain Eukaryota; kingdom Fungi; phylum Ascomycota; class Leotiomycetes; order Helotiales; family Erysiphaceae; genus Oidium; species Oidium heveae. Next base: position 3,318 of record QVIK01001068.1, on the reverse strand, counting down.
CCAGTTGAGAACCATTGTGATACTCTATTTCTTAAAGTTAATGGGATCGAATTAATCATATCGATACAAACAGCCTTGTGTCCCCCTAATTTCTCCCAGTCGACGTCAATCTTTGCAGCAAGTAACTCAATATATGAATTATAATGCTCGCTTTTTCCATCCCATTCTGGCCATTTTGATGGTTGGGTCTTGTCTTCTCTAAGCGGGGCATTCCTCTTAGTATGGACAGGTTTGTTTTGGATCTGAATTGCGGCAACGATTTGGGCAATTTGCTGTAGAGAAAGGAGGGATGTTGTAGGCGAATGTTGGGTTGTGGACGGGCTGGTATTCATTGCTTCTGGAGAGAAATCTGACATGACTATATCTTCTTGGTTAAAATTATTTGATATAACCGACTGGAAATCCAATGATGATGCGGATGATCGGGTTGATTCGGATATTGAGGGAACTTTGAACAAGCTCACAAAATAAAATAAATAAAATAAATAAAATAAAAAAAATAAAAAAAATAAAAAATCTAGGAGAGGACAGGAATTAGACTTGCACTATAGATTCAAAATGAGGAGATAGAATATATGTTAAGGGTTCGTTTATGTTTACTGTTAGTGAACATATGTCCAAAATGTGTTTATATTCTATCTAAAGGGAAAAGGTATTTGTTTACAATCCAAAAGTAAATAACTAAGCTGCGTCACTAAGCGAATTATTATATAAGCATAAAAAGGCTAGAGCCGGATAATTCCGGATCTAATCACCAGGGCAACAGCCCTTAACACATTATGCTTAACACGTATCCTGGGTAGGCATAAAATTTTGATTTTGGTTAATAACGATCCCCTGCATGAAACCCATCATCTCTTTCATATCAGAACGCATCCTTTCTATTTCTGCATTGTTATTTTATTATAAGTATGAGTAGATTTAGGGCAATATATTGCTACCGTGAAAGGAATATGTAAGTGGAGAATAGGATTAGGATTTCGTAGTATATATTTTCAATTAAAGTTATATTGTGATTGAGTGATCATATAGGGGAGTGAGAACCTACCACGAATGAGGTTATGGCTTTGGAGATAAGGGATAGTAATTGATTGATGAATATATATTATCTATAGTTGTCTATCACATCTACACTATTGGGAGGTTGTAGGTAACTATATACATTCTCTGGATCTTTGTCCATACACAGGATTCTCATGGTATTGTCCAGTACGCCACTATGATCTCCATACGAGAATAATCTACAATAATATATACGACCCGTATTCGTATCCAGAATATACTGTTTCAGATTAATTCATAAGTTGTGTATTGTTCATACTGTATATTTATGTATTGCATAAATATACATTCATGGTTGTCCCTGCAATGTGCGATATCCCTGGAACATAACATTCCCCCTGACGAATATTTTTCGTCCTGTCAAGCACAGGGATTGGATGTTGACTATTGAATCGTTACTTGGGATTTGACTTTTGTCAACCCATCAGCTAATTGCTGTTTCGATTCTACATACACGACATCAATCTCCCCCTTCCTATATTGATTCCTACAATAGTGATTTCAGAGGGTAATATGCTTTGATCTTTTGTAATTGTCATGGTTTTTAATCAAAGAGATAGCTGATTGATTATCCACGTACAATTTGGTACACACTGATCCTTCGATCTTATCGCGGAGACTTATCTCTTCGAGAAGTGACTTAACCCAACTTAAATGTCGACAAACCTCTGTTGCTGCCAAATACTCCGCCTCAGTCGTGGATAAAACAACATCTTTTTGTAAGTGTGATTTCCAGCACACTGGTCCAGATACAAGTCTAATTAAAAGGCCAGATATTGACCTGCTCGAACTTGGGTCCCCGGCAAAATCTGCGTCCGAGTACGCCTCAAGCTTTGGCTTACCCTTGCTTCTGGAAAATACTATGCCTTTATCTGGATCTTTCGCTACGTATCGTAGTACTCTACGCGCAGCCATTAGGTGCTCATCTGATGGGTTCACAAGAAATCTAGCTAGATGATTAACTGCATGTGAGAGATCTGGCCGAGTATTATTCGCCAAGTATTGAAGACCTGCTATTATTGAATTGTACTCAAATAAAGATTTTCCTGAGCAGTTCGAATTACTTGGCTCCATTAGTCGCTCAATTTGTGANATAAAGATTTTCCTGAGCAGTTCGAATTACTTGGCTCCATTAGTCGCTCAATTGGTGAGTTTGCTGGCTTGCAATTGCTTAATTGATGTCTTTCTAGCAACTTTCGAGCATATTGTCCTTGCGATAGCTTGAGTAAACTTTTGTTTGGGTTGCTGATATTTATTCCCAAGAAAAGTTCTGTTCTTACTGATTTGAGCCTATACTTATTGTATAAAGCTGTCAACAGTTTATCTATTTTGATACGTTTGGTCCCATGACTTGGAAATCATCAACGTGGATGATCACGAACAAATCTTTATTTTTATTGGTATACAAGCAGACATCTGTTAGTGTTGGAAACAATCCTAATGTTGCTAGAAATCGCATTACGTCATCATACCATAAAGCAGCAGCTTGCTTGAGTCCATAGAGACCTTTCTTTATAAGAATGATCTTATTTTTAAGCTTAAACCCTTCAGGTAGTTCCATGTAAAGATCTGTATCTAGATCTGGGTTCAAAAACGCTACTGGGACATCACCTTGACGCCGATACCAACCAAATTGATGACATAATGCTAACATTATTCGTCCTGTTTCTGGTCTCGGTGTTGGTGCATATGTTTCTTTGTAGTCAATTCCAGATCTTTGAGTATAACCTTTGACGGTACATCTAGCTCTATATTTCTCCAACGTTCCATCAGCAAGAAACTTCTTTTTAAATATCCACTTGCACTTCATAAGTGTGCGCCCCTTTGGTAATTTTGAGCGGTCAATTACATGGACTGTTCCTGTACTTTTCAAAGATCTCAGCTCTTCCTCGGCGGCCTCGAGCCAGCTCTTTGCTTCTGGGCCACTCATAGCTTCATTCCAGGTTTTGGGATCGGATATTGTCTTAGCTGCTTTTCCACGGTGTAAGCTTCTGTAATCGACTTTTTTAATTGGTCGACCTCGCTTGCTAAATGTCATAGAAGTATCCGGTGAATGTTGACGTTTCTGTCCTGCTGTTTGGGGAACTTCATCCCACCCGGTCATTAATTGATCATATTTAGGTCCTTCTAATCCAACATTTCTGCCTCGCATATGTGAAGTGTCTCGATTTGGTGAGTGTCGGCGTTTCTTTCCTGCTATCGGAGTAATCTCATCCCATCCTGTCATTATTCGGTCATACTTTATCCTTTCTTGGC
>QVIK01001067.1:0-12921 GCA_003957845.1 Oidium heveae | reverse complement strand
TGACAAATGACCCAATACTATCCCAGCAAGCAGTTATAAGTTCCGTTGATATTCCATCAGCACCAGGACAAGTATTGCCACTACCAATTGTACATATACGCACTTCTGTCTCTGTTAGCTCCTCCGTCCATGGAATTCGGCCTTCCCCTGTGAAGGCNTTCCATCAGCACCAGGACAAGTATTGCCACTACCAATTGTGCATATACGCACTTCTGTCTCTGTTAGCTCCTCCGTCCATGGAATTCGGCCTTCCCCTGTGAAGGTACAGGGAGGCAGGTCATCGGAGCTTTCAAATCTTGCTAGCAGACAGTCCCGTAAAATAGTTGCTCGTTCGGCTTGATCTGAAATGATCTTTTCTTCATATATGAGAGGGGGGGGTATTTTTGATTGCCTAGGGGAGGCCCAATGCATAAGTTTAAAGACAATCGAGGAAGAGTTCATCGCTTCCACCTGTCTTTTCCAATACTCTCTCTTTGAAGAAGCTATGATGGCACGGTTATATTTTGCGCGTATTTTTCGCTCGACGTCTGATGTGGCTTGGTAGTTGAGACGAGCAAATTTGCATTCAGGTGTCCACCATGGCGCAGATTTACCACGGCCTCGATTAATAGGTGTGCCAGCTGCCTGTATCGCCTCCTTTAACACTTGGCAAAGATCACACGCAGACTTTTCTATCTTTTCGATAGAGTCCAGGATAGAAAGGGGAGGGATCCATTGGCACACGACTTGAGCGAATTTGGGAAGTTTGTCTTTTTTTACCCGGATCTGGCCTTTACTCTTAGAAGGTATCCAATTGCGGCAAGGTACTGAGCCACATATCGGGAGGTGGTCGCTAGTCATACATTCGTCACGCGCTACCCAAGCATTGGTCCCGCCAATATTCGTCCAAGCTAAGTCTAGGGTATTTCCAGCTCTATGAGTAGGCTCACCGATGATTAGACAGGACAAGTTATGCCTCTCAGCCCAACATTCAATCTCCTCTCCTTGACCGTATGAGTGAGTAGTATCAGGTTGCCACGCCCAGTGAACAGAATTAAAGTCCCCAGCTATGACTGACCAAGGAGGTGGAGTCCAATCCAGCAGAGCCAGTACTGCTGAAAGGTCGTGTGGAGCTTTATAAACATTTAAAAATGCAATACCGTTGATATTCACCAAGCAATAATCACCAAGCAATAATCACCGGTCGGCTGTGAGAGAAAATTTTGTGTCGCATTTACCTGTAAATTGTCCTTCCGTGTATATGTGACGGCTCGTAGACGTGCATCATCTTTGGTAAAAGGCACATGACAGTCAAAGAAAAGATGGGACTTTGTCCGTTTTGACCACCAAGGTTCTTGAATTAACAGGACATCTAGATGGAGCTCACAGGCTCTCGATAACGTGATGTCGTGCGTTGTGCCCCCTCTTCCTACATTGATTGACATAAATTTGAGAGCATGTAGGGAGTGTAACAGATCAAGTAATAGAAGCAATGGGCTTTCAGTTAATTGATGGTAATTTAATAATCTAATTATGGTGTACAAATCTATATACACGCCAAGTATTTATGTTTCTATCGGAGGTATCTCTAGTCACGACCATTAGAAGTTCATTCCGTCGAGTATCTTCGAGAATGTTCCGTTAGTTTCTACATGGGTATCTAAGCTATACTATCTTTGGCTGCCTTCTTTGGCTGCCTTACTACCATAAGGCCGCGAAGAAGATTCCAAGATGTTCCATAGTTTTGAACCTCCTCGAATCTTTAACAATTCTGAGGCATACGCTAGAAAGCGTATGCTAGAGGTTTTAATCGGCTAATTAGCCGTTACAGGGAGGACTGACGGCCCTGTGGGACGCCTTTCATAAGCGCATCGCATCGACTGTCGAGTCCTCGACAATTGATGCTTGTGTTTCATCAGGATTACTATCCGTGTTTTGACGGTTATCTACATCTATTATACTTTCTTCGGTGGCAGCAGCCTTCAACTCGGCTTCTTTTACTCGAGCAAACGCTTGAAACTCTCGCTCTACTGCTTGTCTGTACGATTTGAGTTGCTCCTTTGTGGGTATTCCTGATCGAGTCGGGCGAGCGAGACAGCGACGGCTATCTGAACGATGAGGTCCTCCACAATTTCTGCATATGGTAGCTGCCATACATGTGTCCTCTGTATGCATAGTCGAGCCGCAGTTTCCACATGATGGTGCTCTAGAGCAATTTTTTGAAGGGTGATGGCCATTGCATCGTTTGCAGAATTCCAGGGGCTTTTTCTTTTTGTGTATCATTACTAGGCCAGATTCGTCAAACACTCTAAAGCCAGGTCTAGAAGCTTTTGCGAAGAGCGCCATCCAAGTTCTATGTGGAGCAGCAGTGTTATTGTGTCCATATAATTTTAGTAGTGAAGGTCTTACTGAGGACACTCTCTCGATTTCGTCTGCTAGCATATTTTTATTTACTTCTATTTTTCCTTGCAAAGTACGAATGTATGTTGGAACTGTCGGTACGATCACTGATACCCAGTTCGTAGCGGGTTCTAATTTTGCGCCGGACATAAAGAGATCATGTTGTGCTTCCAGAATATTTTCACGTGCATCGTTGCTACATGGACTAAGAGCAAATCCTGTATTGACGGGCTTAATCCTACCAATTGACACGGGTGAGATAGCTAATTTCTTAACAACAATTTCACGAATGCCAGCAGGTGATAGGTTCCGCCACTCATGTTCCTGCGGTAGACGGAGGAAGATTCTTTTATCTGCATTGGCAGGTGGTGTCGATTTAGTCTCAAGAGCTTTTCTACGAGATGAGTTACTCGAAGCTCTGGGCTCGTTCAAGCGTTCTACATGATTAGCTCTTTTTGCTTGAATTGATTTTGTAATATTAGCTTTTGTTACACGAGCTTTCTTTTGACCATTTCGTGTCACCGTTGCCCAGCTTACTTGTGTTGTGGAATTTTCTTTAGGCTGAGTTGCAAGAGTGGGATAATGGATTGCCGTTGATGTTGGAATCATAATGGGGGTTGCCACTACTATTGGCATGTTAGGTAGTTTAGGGTTAGGGATTTCATTCTGTTTCATTTTAACAGATTTAGAAGGAATAGGTGGAGGCGTAGGTGTAGGTGTAGATAGCGAATCGTGAGCAGCAAATTTCGAAATAGCTTGACGCAGATAAACCTGGAAAGCAGTAGCTTCTTCTCTTGAAATTTCGTCTTTAAAATCGGCAAGCGTGCTGTCAATATTACTGATAACACTTGTGCAAATTAAAATGCGAGCATGCCAAGCGCGTTCGCGACGCTGCCTAATAGCAACAATTTCTGCCAGTTCTTGTGGTATGAGCTTGCACACATTACTCATTTCTTCTCCAATTTCATCATGGGATATGTCTGGTAATGTGCGTTTAGAGGGTGGAACAGGTTCACGAATCTGTCTTTTGGTCACTGATGTATTCAGTAAAATTGAGGTTGATGGAGGTTGAGATGAATTGAAAGGGTCAGGGGGGTGGGTTAACTGGGGAACTGGGGGAATTGGGGAAAGTATGGGGCTCGAATCCATCATGAGCCGTCGCCTTGTAAAATGTTGTAAGATGTCTGGCTGTCGGAATTGTTTGGTTGGTTATTTACTGTATATTATATATGATATTTTATACATCACGTGATAACACCATGTCTAACACTAAGCGTGCTATGCAGGCATACGCTATCCAGTATATGCTACAGGGATAAATCGGCTAACCAGCCGTCACACTTTGGGACATTTACCTGGTATCCCAGCTTGAATTCCTAGCTCCTTGTATCTCTGGGGTGCGTGAGTTTGCCACCACGAGTCTAGAAGTTGCTTCCTTGTGGTTTTAACGATTTTCTCGACGGCTGCATATGATGAGTTTACGTCGAGTGGGTATATGGATACCATCTGGGCCCCCAGATTTACTAAACGATCTACTTCCTCATTTATTGTGATCCCAGAGTGACTGGGGATCCACTTAGCTATTATTTTTCCTATTTTAATGTGGGCAAGTCTCTCACGTTGTGACGGCTAGTAAGCCGAAGCTAATCTGTAGCCTGCAGATACTCCTGCAGTCTGCTATTAATAGCATTCGCCCAGTAACTTTCCAAATATTTAAATAGTCTCACTCACGTCATATTCTAAAATGGTCTATATCTTACTAGATAGTTCTAAAGATATTGTTGGTTATTCCATTGTTGACGTAAACTATTCCTGGATCGGACAAGATACATTCTTTAGTGTCAAAGATTGGGGGGTTCTAGATATGTATAAAGTAGCTAGTTGATTTCTGTGATTTTTATTACCATAGTTGAATAATTAAAAACCATTTTCTATCCAAATGATAAATTCTTTTGATAGCTAATCTGTGACACACGCCTGGTCCATTCTTTCTGAAGGTCCCGAATCTTTTCGGTTTCCCTTCGATAGGTTGTTGTTTGCTTCCCGTTTACAAAACCAACGACTTTCCTGTTATCTATGTAGATTATGATGTTTGTGGCAAATTTGGGGAGGGATTTTTGCATGGCGGCTGAGAGAGCTTGGCAGATTGCCACGATCTCGGTGTCGATAGGTTCAACTTTTCGATTAATATAAAAACTTTTTGTGTAGACTCTTTGGCCTCCTTGGTATATAACATATCCTCCTCCAGCCTTTCCGTCCGACTTGAGCGAGCCATCTGTGTATATTTGGATGTTATTCCTGGAGCAGTCGATTTCGATTTCGGCCGTTTTGTATATTTTCTCAAGAGTAATATTTTCTGAATCTAGAGAGGTGGGCAATAGTTTTGCCGTTTGGGTAATTCGTGAAAGTGACTTACTATAAGCCCTCTTTTTCAGTGGATGTAGCTTATCTAGCGTTTGTAGACGCAGTGCTTGCCGCAGTCTAGTTTCTTGTAGGAGTAGCATTACCGGAGGGATTCCAGCTTCCCGATGAAGAATAACCAGTGGAGTCGTTTTGTAAACAGGGAGTATGGCTCTTATTCCCATATGTATAGCTTTGGAGAGTTGTGCAACTTGTTGGCCACATCTATGCTTTATTTCTTTAAGTTTGCCTTTGTTCCATGACAAGACTATTTCCCCGGGCCACCATGCCTCTGCTCCGTGCATGGCTGTAGTAATAATGCAGGATTTGACTGCCTGCCGAATCAGATCTGGACGGGATCCCCGCTAAGTATTGTTGAGGCGTCGTAGGTGGGCTGCTGTTACTACTGCTTTCGATAACCATTTGCGCACGTGAACTTGGAACGTAAGTTTTCTATCAAGCCATATGCCCAGCCATCNTGGACGGGATCCCCGCTGAGTATTGTTAAGGCGTCGTAAGTGGGCTGCTGTTGCTACTGCTTTCGAAGACCATTTGCGCACGTGAGCTTGGAACGTAAGTTTTCTATCGAGCCATATGCCCAGCCATCGTGTTGCTTGATTGGGAGCTATGGTTTGATTTCCAAACAAAATTGACGGGTATTCTTTGGGCTTCGGGGCCTGAGTGAAATGTTGGAGTTCGCTCTTTTTGGGGTCGAATGAGATAGCATTATTTTTACCCCAATCCGTTATCGATTTAAGATCTTCTGTAAGATTGAGTGTGGTAGGTATCTGAGAGTGTTTTAGGTATCTGAGAGTGTTTTTCCAGTTCGGAGGAAAGCGATATCGTCTGCATAGCCAAAAATGCGTCTTGAGTTTCCAAGTCGGAGTAGAGGCTCTATGTAGAGCATGAAAAGAATTGGCGAGAGTGGAGACCCTTGAGGGAGACCGCATTCTAGCGGTGTCCTTTTTGTGATGGTCTGATCTAGCCGAATCAGAACCTCTCTATTAGTTACGAAAGACCTGATCCATTTTATTAGCCATGTAGGCANGCATGAAAAGAATTGGCGAGAGTGGAGATCCTTGAGGGAGACCGCATTCTAGCGGTGTCCTTTTTGTGATGGTCTGGTCTAGCCGAATCAGAACCTCTCTATTAGTTACGAAAGACCTTATCCATTTTATTAGCCATGTAGGCCAACCTTGTTCGTGAAGTCTATATATGAGGCGACCCGGTAATACTGTGTCAAATGCCCCTTTTATATCGACCGTTAGTAAAGATGCTAGTTTCCCTTCTCAGAGGGCTTTCTCGATATCATGAATTAGACATCCGACGAGATCGGTAGCTGACCGCTTTGGAAGTGCGCCAAAATGCTGCCGGCTAATAACACTATGAGTGACAGCGGCGAGACTAATCCTTTTTGCTAGTAGTCTTTCAAGACCCTTTCCGAGGCATGACAGGAGTGCGATTGGGCGCCATGAGTCTGGGGAGCTGAGATCTCTCTTTTTAGGCTTTGGGAGAAAGATGACCTCGGCTATGCGAAAGGCTCTAGGATAATATCCTGTGCGCAGACTCTGCTGATATAGCTGAAGCGTTGCGTATTTTATGCTTTCCCAGCAGGCACGAATGACCTTGGTTGTAATTCCGTCAGTTCCGGGTGCAGTATTTGCAGTGTTTAGTAGACAGTATTCGATTTCAGCCATATCGATGATATCATTTGTGTGGACTTTTATTTGGTGTCTCTCTGGCTCTATATTCTGACTAATGTCTTCCGCTATAGATCGACGCTCCAAAAGAGATTGTCTGAGAGCCGTCGCCTTTTCACCGGAGTTATTGTAGGTTTGACCTTCAAATTTTAGTGGCGGTGATGCAAACAGGCCCCTGTTTTGGTGCCATCTGGTTATCCTGAAAATGTCCTTCGAATTGCGTGCATTTTGGACTTGGTTCATCCAATAAGATTTCTTGGCTGCCCTCGTGGCTTTTAGTAGCGCCTTTTTCTCTGGAATTACATTGCCTTGTCTCCTAGCCCTTCGGTACGCCTGTGCCTTTTCCCTGCATTCATTGTCCCACCATTTAGTCCCTTGTCCATGTTGCATCTTCAGTGCAAAAAAACGCTCCATATTAACTTGTATGCTTCGTATAATTGTCTGTGCAAGCTTATCTGTATCTTGTGGAAGGAGTCTAGTTGGTGACAGTGTCTCCTTTACTCCAGCCGCAAAGTGTGGAATTGCCTCGGGAGTGATCTTAAACTGGGCTCGGGTTGGTAGTGGCTTAATGCCAGCGCATGGTACTAATGTTAATAACGTCTCGTGGTCTGATGTAGTATGTAAATGTTCTTCGATATTACATTGAATGCGTGGATTGTTAGTAAACACCAAATCCAGTTTGCTGCCTCTAGTATGCTTACTTTTGTCTATCGGTGAGACCAGAAGTAAGGAGTTTGTTTGGGCCCATTCGGCTAGTTCTTCCGCTTTTCTTGAGGCAGAGGCGCGACTATCCCAGAAGGGATGTCTCGTATTGAAATCTTCTGCTACTAGGCAGTTCGGGGGTGGTCACCAAGATTTTAGTGCGGTTATTACTGTCCCCCCCTCTGATTCCTGGGGTGGTCTGTAAACATTGACGATCATGATTGGGGGTGTGACACCTGTAATCGAGACCCAGCAGATGTCTGCAATTTTCGAGGTGCGGTGTTGAGTGGCCTGTAGATTTCGACCTTTCCTTGTGTATGTTAGAACCCGTGGTCTTATATCCCATGTATCTACCGGAGTGAAAGTATCGTAGTCAGGATGTTGTTTGGTGATTTTCTTTTCTCGGTCTGGTAGGATCCAGGGTTCTTGCAATAGAATAATGTCTGCCAACTCTGCACTTGCTAGTACTAGTGCGAGATCATGGTTAGTCTGCCCTCGGGCAACATTTGCTTGGAATATTTTTAAGAATTTCCGCTGACGTTTTGTTGATTGGCCTAACATAGAGTTGGGATATTAGCGTTTCCTGGGTCTTGGGTTGCTGGGTTGGCTAGGAGCCAAGACTGGTGGCCAGCTTTGCGTATTCTCTTGAGCGCCGCTTGTGAGTAGTTTACAATTACACCTCGGTTTAATTTTGGCCGTGCTGGGCAGTGCTTCTCATCTGCAGCGTGAGGCCCTTAGCAATTTGTGCATCGGAAAGAATTCTGACAAGAGGAATGTCCTGTAGCACTGCAACATTTACATCGCTGCTCGTGGTTGCAAAGTCTTGAGTCATGAAGGCCCCAACATATTGTGCATTGGCTTAGTTTTGGTGTCTTGATAAGTTTGCGGGCGAATGAGCTTGTCCCGAAAAGTCTAAATGGGCGGATGGCTTGTTTGAACGATACTACTATAGTTCCAGTGGGTAATGGGTTTTCAAGAGTTTTTTTAGACCAATTGATTCTTGTCGGGGTGAGACCGGTGATAGACTGGACTTCTTTACAGGCCCGTTCTTCTGTCACTTCCCAATCAGAGCCCTCCAGTATGGTAAGTTTTCGTGGTACCTGGTCAACGAGCTATGTGTGCCATTCTTCAGCTTTTTCTACCTTACCACCGAGGATTGCCACAATAGCCTCCGCCTTTCCTACTATACTTTCGGAATGTTTTTCATTAGTGGGTACGATTACAAGACCTGTATTTACTTTCTGAACAGTTCTTACGGAGTCTTCTGCGATTTCAAGTTTCTAAGTCAGGGCCGATTTGATGGCATGAACATGGTGTTTGCGACTGAGGTGTTCCTCTGGCAGTCGAATGAATATTCTATTGTCAATTTTACGATCATGTGTTTTAAGATTGGGAAACGATTTGCTTGGTTTTTGGGGCAAATTTACTTCAGAGATTCTGTGAGGAAGGGTCTTTGTTGCTTCAGCATAAGAGGACTTTTTTTCCTCTAGCTTCCCCTTGCGATGTGGCATAAATTGATTGTGAGAGCCCCGTCTGCTTGTTTTCAATTCGACCAAGTTCTTCTCCGTGGGCATATCGTTTAATTACAGAGGCAAGTGCTTTCTCGAGCGGAGAGGTGTCCTGACCTAATCCTAGTTTTTGGACGCAACCGGTTGCTTCATCTAAGCTCTGGCATATTCTTCAGCTATTAGCTCACGCTCTGATATGTCTGCGTGAACATCATCAAAAACACCTTCCGTAAACTTTGATATGTTTCCATTAATCTTGTTGGATGGGGTTATATCCGAGGATTTAAATGGATCCCCTGGGCTGTAAGGGACCTCTGAATTGTATCTTCTCTGCTGTGTAGAATCCATGTTTGTGAACCGTAGCTTTCGTGATCGTTGTGTAGGGGTGGATGTTAGGGAGGGGAGGACAGACGGCGCACGCGTAGGCGTCGTCGGGAGCGACATATCGACATCGCTGTCGGTATCCGCCATTGCTTTAAGAGAGCCATCAGGAGCGTTTACTGTAAATAGGGATATGTGAATGGGATTCGTTATATTAGAAAGTCGTTTTCATTGGAATCCGTAGGGTAGGACGGATCGTAGGTTGAGTGTATTATCCATGCTGCTAACTGTGACGGTACGGCATATGGTGTGGCCTGTGCCTTATCACGTGCCATAGATACTCTGCACAGACCATCTTAATATGCTACGTAACTATGTAAATAGTAACCCTTTGTTTACATTCGATCTTTAGAGAGTTTAGAATCTCATTAGTTACATTGAAACTTGAAGCCTTGTCTCACCAATTCTCTGTATCGTGACACTAACCATAGTTGTACAGATCAGGAGACGTGGGTACCAAGCGTGTCACGACGTTATCGAGTCGCGATAATATCAATAAGTTCCTATATAAGGAACGCATTTGTAATATCGGAGATATTCCTGCTTTTACTATTAGGGTTTTCCGGTAGCCAACGCTTGGAAGGGGCGACGGGCTTGAGAATCTGTCTGCCGTCTACAGCTTCGAGCAAATCTGCAGAATTAGTCGACTGAGTCCAAACAAATGATCTAATTCTCGCATCACCAATTGACAAGAGTACGCACAGTAGAGACAACACTCTAGATCTAGAGTTCACCAATAATCCTCATGTCCAATGTAATATCGAGGAGCATCTACATACAACATCTGACCATGAGACACTGCTGTCTTTAGTTCCAGGCCCTGGGTTCAAACCACACTCCCCTAGAGTCCAGTTTTGTCACAGATTAGCTATCAAAAGAATTTATCATTTGGATAGAAAATGGTTTTTAATTATTCAACTATGGTAATAAAAATCACAGAAATCAACTAGCTACTTTATACATATCTAGAACCCCCCAATCTTTGACACTAAAGAATGTATCTTGTCCGATCCAGGAATAGTTTACGTCAACAATGGAATAACCAACAATATCTTTAGAACTATCTAGTAAGATATAGACCATTTTAGAATATGACGTGAGTGAGACTATTTAAATATTTGGAAAGTTACTGGGCGAATGCTATTAATAGCAGACTGCAGGAGTATCTACAGGCTACAGATTAGCTTCGGCTTACTATCCGTCACAAGTTTAGCCTAAAGCTCGAGAAGATTCTACCGTTTGCAGCTGGAGTCGAAGAAACCCTTCCGACCGTCGAACATCTACCACGCGATGTCGATATTCTTACGAACTTGATAACCCAGAGTATTCAGGTTAATATGCAGAGATATCTACCTATGAAGATGCAATCCAAGCAAGGGACCGAATGGTGGAATAAGGAGTGCGCAAACAAGGCTGCAGAATATCGAAGAGCTAGGAGGCAAGGCGACGCCACAATAGAGGAACACGCCTTACGTAAAGCTACACGAGCAGCTAAGAAAGGATTTTGGATGAAAAAGGTAGAAGAGGCTCGCAAACCTAAAGAAATCTTCAAAATTACTAGTTGGCATAAATATAGTGGAACGTTCGGCTCACCCCCGATAAAGCATGACGGAAGTACGTTCACGGACCCCAGCGGTAAAGCATCTGCTCTCAGACGGGCTCTTTTAGGAAGGAGAACGAGTGATGAAGATATTAGCCTAGAGCTAGAACTAACAGTTTGCAAGGACGAACTGCACGTAGACGTACTAGTCGAATTAGATGAGATTGAGCAATGTTTACTTCACGCAGAAAACACTGCTCCAGGGATCGACGGCATCACAACTAAAATCCTACGCGCTTGTTGGGACAGCATTAAACATGCAGTACTTCTAATTTTTCGCCTGCGCTTAAGCCAAAATCACCACCCCAGTGCATTTTCCACAGCAGAAGTCATCTTTCTCCCGTAACCAAATAAAAGGGATCTCAGCTCACTAAAATCTTGGCGACCCATAGTCCTTTTGTCCTGCCTAGGGAAAGGCCTCGAAAGATTGATCGCTAGAAGAATTAGTCATGCAGCCATCACGCAAAACGTGCTAAGTCGACAACAGTTTGGAGCACTTCCAAAAAAATCAGCTACGGATCTCGTCGGGTGCCTCGTTCACGATATTGAGAAAGCTCGCTCGCAAAGGAAAGTTGAGTCACTGCTAACCATGGACATTAGAGGAGCCTTCGATACAGTCCTTCAGGGGCGGCTCAAATTTAGACTCAGAGAACAAGGATGGCCTAAATGGCTTATAGGTTAGGTGGAGTCATTCGTTGCCAATAGATCGGCCCGAATACGCATAGAAGATTTTTTCACCCAAGAGACATCACTGACTTGCGGTCTCCCTCAAGGATCCCCCGTATCACCAATACTCTTTATGCTATATATTGAACCTTTTGTAAGTCTCGCGAACCCTAGATGCGTCTTCAGCTATGCGGATGACATTGTTTTTCTTCGAACCGGAAAGACCCTATCAGTTTGCTCGGAAAAGCTAGCATTAGACCTCGAAAAGGTTACAGAATGGGGGATAGTTAACGCTATCACTTTTGATCAAGATAAGACTGNGCCTTAAGTGCTAAGACACCAGTGGATCCCCGTAAGTATCTACCAGACTATCTGTTTGCGTTAAGTGAGGCCTTTGAACCAAAAAATGCTACAACATTACCACCGAATCGTCCAGGCGTTGACCATCAAATGCCATTAGAAACTGATGAGAAGGGTAAGGAAAAGGAAGTCCCCTGGGGACCATTATACAGTATGTCTCGTGATGAGCTACTGGTGCTGCGTAAAACTCTTACAGAATTGCTGGATAAACGTTGGATAAGGCAAAGCAAGAGCCCATGTGGAGCGCCGGTTTTATTTGCGAAAAAGCCAGGTGGAGGTCTACGATTTTGCGTAGATTATAGAGGGTTAAATGCTGTAACAAGGAAAGATCGCTATCCGATTCCATTAATTAGGGAAACGTTAGAGGCAGTCGGAAGGTCAAGATGGCTGACAAAATTAGATATCACCTCTGCATTCCACAGGATCCGAATTGCAGAAGGTGAGGAGTGGAAAACTGCAATGAGAACTCGTTATGGAACTTTCGAATGGCTGGTGACACCATTTGGTCTAAGTTGAGGTCCTGCCACCTTCCAGCGTTATATCAACTCTGTACTACATGAACATTCAGATGAGTTCTGTACAGCGTATATTGATGATGTTTTGATTTTCAGCAATGGATCACAACTAGACCATCAGCAAAAAGTGAAACTTATTGTTAAAAAGTTGTTAGATGCAGGCTTAACAATAGATGTTAAGAAATGTGCTTTTGAAGCGTCAAGCGTCACCTATCTGGGGTATGTTGTGGAGGCTGGAAAAGGGCTTCGGATGGATCCCTCAAAAATCCAAGCCATTGTGGACTGGAGACCACCCACAACTGTGAAAGGAATACGGGGCTTCCTGGGGTTTGCAAACTACTACAGAATGTTCATTCCCAACTATTCAGAGTTGGTACATCCACTGACACAATTAACCAGGAAGGGAATCAAATTTGTTTGGACGGTTGAATGTAAAGAAGCATTTGAGAATCTTAAAACATTGTTCACTAGGGATCCAATACTTCTTGCATTTAATCCAGACGCTCCGACCAAGGTAGAGCCTGATGCGAGCAAGTGGGCTGTGAGTGGAGTATTATTACAGTGTCAAAACAAGTCTTATGAAGAACAGGATGACGATGAAGCAGTATGGAAGCTAGTAGCTTATTATTCAAGAAAGAATGCTCCAGCGGAATGTAATTACGATATACACGACAAGGAACTTCTTGCAATCGTCCGTTGTATAGACGAAT
>QVIK01001066.1:0-12963 GCA_003957845.1 Oidium heveae | reverse complement strand
ACAGCGTAAACTTAAACAATAACAAAATTACAGAGGATCATAGGAAATCGGCAGGACGTTTCTATCGGCTCAACTACGGGGTTTTATGCGTATTGTCACTTGGTTTATAAGATTTATGTGATTTAGTGAGTGTATGCTTTCTTTTTCAAATTTGAAAATGGCTGTAGCCTGAATTACGAGAATTCGACCAATTTCGCATCTTTTAAGCTGGATCTTACGTAGCTAACAAAATTCTCTAATTAATTCTTTCACGGTATATAGTGACCCGGTATCATTGTATGTGTTTTGATAAGAGTTGGTGATAATGCAGAAATTGTTCTTTGGGCATGAGAATTGCTCATCTGAAGTAGGTGGATTAGTAAAATCTTCTGGAAATAAGATTGCCAAGAAAAACCTTAAATTTCATTAAATATGAGAGGAGTTTTTTAACGTGAATTATAAATATTTTGGTAGACTTTAATTGATGATCATCCAATTTTGTTGGTGAGCTCAAAGCAATATTTAACCGAAAAAAGGCCTATGACGGATATCCAGGGCATCGACAGTTTTATGATGCTATCAAAACATAACTTGAATTACACAAATTATACAATTGTTAAAGGTCAGGCTTTACAGTTAGTTACTGTTGAATTCTTTTTCAAGAAAAGTGAAATATATCCGCGTGATATTTGAATTGCACAACAGAGACTTGGAAAAGATGTTGTGAGAATGACGCATTAAATATCACGTGATAAAGTATTGAAATTAGATATTAGCTAGCCTTCTTAATCGGGATTGTTAAACGAAGGGCAGTTATGCAAGATAATATCAATGCTGATGGTAATTGCTAGTGTACGACACTCCTGTAAATTGCTTCTCAATGAGCCTTGACTGAAAAGACTAATTAAAAGTCCGATTTCGCCAGTTTTATGATTCCCTCAATTTTCATTCTATGTAGTAATTTCTTGATGATATAATAAAACTGCACCCCAGCAAGTACGAAATCTGTTCAACATCATCATTTTCTCTAACCCTACACTACCATCAAATTTTATCCAAATCCAATAAATTAAGCTTGCATCTTAAGTAACTTACATCTATGAATATCAATAACTAAGTTTCTGCCATTTATTGTTAGAATTATAGGTTTTTTAAAGTCTTCTATCTACTCCATAGCACTTGTGAGAACTATTTATGCTCGTTTGAGAAAAAGCCTTTTAAAATTCCTACTTAACCCAGGATTTAAAGCCTATACATATCTAGTATTTCAGTCAAGCCAATTTTATTGTTGAAGGGACAGCTTGGAGGGTTAAAGCTGGTGATAGCAGCAATGAAGCTCGTTTGGTAGTGGTGCTCATGAGTCATATTTTCGACAACTTCTGACCCCTATAATTTCCAAATCTACAATGAATTGACTAGAAGCTGACGTGCTTTCTTCGATTTTCTCAATAAATTATATTGATTTTATGAATCTCTCCTATTCTATTCATTGTAGATGTGATCAAGATGCTCGCCCACAAACCCCTCGTCTTAAAAAGTATAGACTAGAATTTTAGAGAGAAAAGCGAGAGCGGCATTTCAAGAAAATATAGCGGGAAGGTGCAATTATTGATATGGTCGTTGAATTTTCTAGCTCATGGTAAGTTTAGTGCTCGACGAATGCAGAGTATCTTAAAGAAGATCTTACAATGCGGACGGTGCCTTGAAAGTATAATTATTTTATTGAATAGATAGTTAGAGGGACTAAAGTTACGATCATCAATAAACTTAGAACAATTAATTGCATTCTAAAAATCAAGCACTTCTATCTTGACGTTGTTTAAATTCAATTATTGTTTACTTTGTCGTAACCCCATGACAGGGTAATTGTAGCGTTGATATTATGTAGCATGAATTATGTCAAATACTAGCCTACATTTATGCATTGCATAAACTGATCTACTCCATATAATCCAAATGATGAGTAAAAGATACCCATTCCATGGATGAAGATGTATTCAGAAGTCTTGGTTAACCTGACTATTGTGGCGTGGTTATTCTTCTAGGGAGCACCAATTTTAATCGATGACAGACCTTGTGTTGTCGATAACTCAAATAATTCATGTTTCAAAATCAATTTTGATTCGGTCTGCAAATAATCACCAATATAGAGCTTTTGGAGTTGTACATATCGGTACATATACGAAAACCAACTATAGGTCATATATATTTCCCTCTCCTTTTCCAAAGTTTCGACGACGTTTTGTCCCGATAGTCACGTGATCTGATTTTCCAATCCATAACAATAGGTGACAAAAGTAGTTAATCTTTTGAATACAATCTTATAAAGCTCAAAGAAGATTGGGAAATAATCTCTAAGGGAGTTAAAAGATGTTATGAAATTCGGGATATTTAAAACTTACATTTAATAATAATTATTTATGACCAGATTTTCATTCCCGTATATACGGACGCTGCCAGTATTGTCCGCCGGATTTGGTGGTCCTGGAAGGTTTGCCGGTGGCTGAGGAATTGCAGCAAGGCCTTGAAAAACTAGGCCAGTGGCGACTGGAACTGGTATTGGAATTGGAATTGGGATTGGAACAGGTACCCAATTCGGCGCTTGCTGTGGAATTGCCACTTGTAAGCCCTTAGATGAATTTTAGTCAACGAATCAGCGAAATAGGCAAAGAGATCAGTCAATTTACCAATAAGGGGTAGAAGCCTATAGTTACTATAGCTGCCATTTTATTTCAATTGCAGAGAGTTCCTAGCTTAAAGAATAAGTTTTAAGAAAAAAACACTAGATTTTCCGAGGCCTACAAGAATTAAGATAAATGGTATAGGTATCGATATGTAATTTTTTAAAAGAGATTGTATAGAGATTTATGAGTGCAGTAAGATTTTGATAAGGAAGTTTTGATGACTGAATTGAGCTTTCTTGGGAGGCACGTAGAGCCTTATTATACTCAAGCATAATGATACTCATCGCCATTTTTGAGATTAGTATTTCCTAAGAATATCATTTCTTTCATTTAGGTTATCCTAGAGACTTATCGATTGGGTGTGAAATATGTTTAGGTCATGTCTTGGGCGGATATCTTCTATATTTGATTCGTATAATTCCATTTGAAGGTTCTTGTTGTCTTGAAGAAGTGATTTTTTACCAAATTCCAATAATTTGAGTTTTTATTAGAGATCGCTTGGTCGGAATCACATATTACTGCAGACTTTTTTGATTTTTGTGACGAGCTTCGGTCACTTGTGTTCGACCATAAGAAGTTATTGTTGCCGTTACAAAAATCCATGCGAATTTATAAATTTAAATGATACGATAGAAGAGAAGTTGTTCTAATTCCTTTAGGTTCTTGCGTATCGCCTGCATCAAGCACATGTCTTATAGGAAAGCGTATGCAGAGGAGATCACAACCTACAAATACGCTAAAATTAGTTTTACATTAATATTATTCATACCACAAATTTTCTCTACTTTATGCAGTACTACCGATGTTACATCGTTTGACCGCCATTCGCTTGATTGAACGCTGCAATTCCTAGAAGTCTATCTTCTGATAATTCCATCCCTGAGTCCGTGTATCTAATTTTCATGAAAAAATAACTAGTAATTATAATCTTCTACAACTACGGTAAAGAGGCTTGCAAGAGGTTTCAATGTAGCCACCAAGCCTAATATTAAGGAAATACCAAAAATAAAGCTAATGCGAGATTTTCATGAAAATTCTCAACTAAAAATAACAATTTTTGAATTTCAAAGGACTAAATGTCTTTCTTCCAAGTCTTTCGTACAAGCTTAGTTCGATTTCCATAAGACTGGCTGCGTAAAATTCTGTGTATTAATTTATTTGAAACTCTACTCTGAAGTAAGATATAGCCTCAAAAGTGATCCTCCAGCGTATTTGATCTTAACTAAATACAGTTACCATAACAAATATTTAAGGCCAATCAGTGCCTTAGATATTAAGTCAACAATGAACGAATTCAAAGCTCAATAATCCTTGAGACCACCATCGGCATCAATCAACGTCTAATTTCTAGCTAGCACTCCTTCGAGTTGTAATACAACATACTCGGAGGTATCAAATCCCAAATTTTCTTCACGATTGACAAAAGTTAATTGTGAGTACATTATTGACGACTGCTTATATAGGGATGTTAAGCTGGATGAAGTCCTTCATTCAACCCTAAGCAGTGTCAAGTAGGTGAAGATCAGGATAATCTAGAGCAAGCTAATAGGGGCGACTAACCCTTCCGTCTCATCTTCATCATCCTTTGTAGTGCGCGAGCTGTAACATTGTCCTGCGTCATGAAGAATTAGAGCCAGAGCTTCATCAAAACCACTTCATCTACCATAAGTGGTATTATCTCATGATACCTCTCAGAGAGTATACTGCACCCCTCGTTCTCCTTAGATAAACAGTATGACCTTCCTCTGCTCTTTCAAAGCTGTCCAGAACATGCATACATTATTTTTCCAAATTTTACCACCTGCATAGGTAATATGTTACCTTACCATAGCTAGTCTAGACACTATTATTAGCTCGATCAAATTTTCCAAATCAAAATCAAAAGAATGAATGATACTGGCTGTCTTTTTCTCCTTGTCAACCACTCTTTTTAATATTGTCGATCCTTGAATGAGAGGTGTTGTAAGTATGCAAGCTAGTTATAAGAATTATAATACAATATTGTAACTGTTAGTTTTGAAATCAACTGATCAACAATGTATGGTATTTTAAACTAATGGCGATGGTAGAGAACACAATAATCGGGACAGGATGATTACATCATGAGAAGTTAAATTTCTGTAAGAGCGAGGGGAAGTTATGCTATGCATTTAAAGGCACAAGCGACAAGTTAAAACACTTGGATTAGACTTTAACTTTAGAAAAAGCTGGCGGGGAATAGATCCCTGAAGCGAGCTTATGACTCTTTCTAACAGGGGATTGAAAACATTACCGTGGCAGTAAGGTAAATCCCCTCAAACGAGACATAGTAGGCTTCTAACTTGAATGGAATTCTGACACAGACACTAGAAACTTGATCAAGACAAGCTAGCTGTCTTGAATGATTTTCTGACAACCATCTTTCATCTTATACAGTATGTGGTTATCAGATAACTGTCAATGGGCATTGTAACTAAGCATATAGCCACTGAGGTTCTTGACCAGAAGAAATTGATAGTTACCTACATGAAGTTAATTTTGGCAACAACGCCGTCGCTTCGGTTGAATTTAAGAAATGAGCTCTGGAAATTTCAATGCATGAGATTTTCGATGGTGAATTAAAAACTTTGTGTTAATTTAAAGAATACTTCAAGAAAGTCCGTCGGATAGTAAAGCAGAAAAAATTAGGGTCCAAGGCTTTTACGGGATCGATTTCCTTCTACTCTTCAAGTTAATTTCTACGCCTCGAATCGAACTTTTGAAGATTTCTCAAATTGTACAAAATCCCTGCTGACCATCAAGCTTTTGTCGGATTTTCTGTACCCTGCTGTAAACCTGCATTCGATCGTCAGTTGAGCATCTCTTCCAAATTTGTGTCAAATAGTACAGTGAGTTAGTCTAGAATGACAATCACTGCGGCTACAGGCATATTGTAAGGGTTTTTCAATTGATCAGTATATTAGCGAAGAGCATTACACTCAGAACCCTGTTCAGGATCTCCTACATATTCTATGTACTACATCGTAACTAATTTGAATCAAAAAAAGAAATCAATGCTTGTTGACGTAGTTTTTTACTTTCACGTCCAATTTGACCTCAGTTATCGCAAAAAAAAGGAATGATTCCAAACTGCATCAATAACAATCATTGTCACCATGTAAATTGATACATGCATTTCTATGTTGTATGATGTTATATGTTGTCTAATGTGATGTATCCTAGCTCGCGTGTGACCACTAAACACTGGCTGCGATGTATCCTACTGTGGGATTCCTACATATTATAACACGAAAGTCTATCTATTCAGTCATTTGTCTCAACCATACTCACTCCTAGTTTCTCAGCTCCAATAATAAACTTCCAATGTGAATATATTTGATTGGGTTTTCAGAAAGGCTCTGTTCATCCAATGAAGTCCTAGAACGATTTAAAGTTAGGTCTCATGTGGGATACAAAATAGTAAAGTAGTATGTTAGAACGTGTCATTTTTGAGTATAAAAATATTTCCTGATAACTTCTTTGCTTACTGAAATCAAGGCCCTCAAAGTTCTTTTCTCATGACAATGGGCAATACACATAATCTTATATAAGAGGAATTCTTTCCCCTGCACTAAAATTATAACTCCAAACTTAAGTTGCCGCAAAATCAGAAATTGAAGCCCTTAAGAAAGCAGACATAAAAATCATATTTGAAAACATTGTTGCTGTACTGAAGCTTGATAGAGATCAGACTTATACCGCAGACAGCACTACTTTGTGCCTACAATAAGTATGCCGTTGGATGAGTGGGCGGACTAGCGACCATCGATAAATTCAGAGATTTTCAAATATTTAAACAAAACTTATCTTCTTTGCTAGAATCTCGCTGCAATTGAAATAAAATTGCCGTTGGATGATCTTAGGCCTTAATCTTTAGATAGTGAGTTGATCAGCTACTACCTGAAATCATTTGAGCTATCGACTAACTTGCTCATAAGGATTTCAGATTTTGGTTACTAATCGAGACCAAGACTAAAAATCTAGAGGCTGGTAATGTATGGTGTCCTCGCAACGTAGACAGAATACATCGTAGCTGCAATGTGTGGCTTGACATGTCAGGCAACCAACTTTCTGCTCAGTTGTGCAATATCTTTACAGCAGTCAGCGACGCAAACTTACTTCCGCTATGTATATCCACATTCCATTCTGCGATGGAAGCGCAGTTCGAGTCTGCGAAGGCAATATATAGTGACATATATTTGCATCCTAGGACTACAATTCCGTCTGCAGGGCTATTCGGCACATTGCACAACAATAGTTATATAGACATGTGTCCAGGAGAGCAAGAAAAAGTACCGGACATGGACGCGCGACAGTTTAGGGACGAGTACATCGGGTTCATATGCGCGTCGCATATGTCTCACTCATACGAGGCTGGCAAATCGAGGCGTTCAGCTCAAGACGTTGTGGTTAGGCTAATGGACTCGACTTCGTACGACAGATGCCTTCGCATATCGAGCAGAGCAGTGATAACAGAGCATTGGGCAAAAGACTGGGCGTTGGTATGCTGGGGATAGGTCTGTATGGTGACAGAGGCCACTGTGCGCGAATTATGCATATTGCATCGCATGGACTCTATCTGTGGAGACCCTGGGTACGGAGTTTACTTGCACGCCGAACAAAAACTGTGTGTTATGTGCAATTTACAATACGCAGAAATTCGTGAGAAAGTACGAATTAAAAAAATAAGATATGATGAGCTTAATAGGCAATATCGACTGTGCTTGAATTAATGGATTTTATTACTACCTTTTTAATGAATGTCGACACAAATTTCCCCCATAAAATCGCCATTCTTACAATGCTTTGTACGAATCTGTAACTTCATATCTTTTTATCTTCGGCGAAATAGAGATGATGATCAACTCAGCAGCCACAAAAGAAGCTCTTGTGTTATATGGTGGTCGTTTTGTTGATTGCAGCGAGATTCTATTAGAGTTAGATTCACCAAGATACCAAACTTTTAACAAAGCAGATAAATTAATGTTTTTGAAGAGATAAGTTTGGTGCAGGAGAATGGATTTCTCTTAATTAACATTTCAATCATGAACTTTGTTGTGAGAAAAGAGCTTTGAGGACCCTGATTCATGACGTCACATAGGAAGTAACTGTTGTCACAGATTAACTATTGAAAGCAATGTGCATTTGAAAAAGTGATGGTAGTTTGTTTTCTATCTATGAGGAAGAAACTAATTGTAAATTTGCTAACCTGTTATGTTCCTTCTACTTCTTAGTCAAAGACAATATACTAGGTAATGCAAATTGGTCCTCATTCCTCGTAATTCGTCAATGTTGTGATATTCTAACCAAGTGACTAGCATGGGTCTTCGGACGACCGGCATATGAAACCTCAAGACAGGCATCTATAATTAGGATGAACAACACCACCTTGCATTATATAATGTAAACATCGTGACTCACAACTCATACATAATTTCTCAACTGGAAGATAATTAAGGATACAATAGTACTGGAATTACAAGCTTTTGTTGCACATGTAATTAAATAGAATGAATTACGATACTACTGACTCTCCAATGTAATCGGCATGTCTAGTGGATAATTATAGCTGCACAAGAGTAGTGTAGACAATAAAGTGTACTTCCGGTCTGAATAGAGGATTAAGTCAGATGAGAGCTCAGTCCATTCCGTTCAAATAGATTGCATACTAATATTTCCATTTCTTACTCTCTTCAATCACCAGGTAGTGCACCCAATAAATTATGACCTCGTTTTTATAACAGGTTATGAGCCCGGGGGCTTCCCTGTGGCATCGAAACGTTGTGAGAAATAGCAATAAAATAAAAAAGGCTAACAGAAAATAAGTTCACAAAACGATTTGACATCGCTACCATGGCAAAAGAACAAGAGTACAGAGTGATCCTCGCCCAAGGCATTAGCTTCGCAAGATGGAAAGCAGACTTACAAGATGCACTCTCAAAGAGGAACTGTTTAGGGCATATATTCCACAGCCTGCACGGTGTACCACCAGCAACAATGCCACAGCCTGTATCTCCGCGTAAGAAAAACTAAACGGAGGAGATGTTTAACCATCTGTTGGCTCAATATAACCAGGCGCTCTACCAGTGGTCTCAAGGAGAGATACAATCAAAAAACATCATGATAAGTAGACTTCCAGATAGTCTACAGCCCGAATCTTTTGACAACTATACTGCAAAAGAACTGTATGATATGACAGCAACAACACGCANCTCCGCGTAAGAAAAACTAAACGGAGGAGATGTTTAACCATCTGTTGGCTCAATATAACCAGGCGCTCTACCAGTGGTCTCAAGGAGAGATACAATCAAAAAACATCATGATAAGTAGACTTCCAGATAGTCTACAGCCCGAATCTTTTGACAACTATACTGCAAAAGAACTGTATGATATGACAGCAACAACACGCAAGCAATGGGCCTCAGCTCCTTATCAATCTGCTGTCGAAAGGCTTACAGCAACCAAACTTACATCAACCGCTGAAGAGTATTGCGATAGATTCCTACAGAATCTTATCAGTGTAAACAACGCTGCAGAATCTATGCATCAAGACAGTAATCAAGACAACACCATTCGGCAAAATCCGTATAAAATTTTACGTGGCTACGCAAGTGTACTTTTTGTAATTGGTACAAATGAAGTGAGAATGTTTGATACTTGGCGTGAGACAAAGGCATGTGATGGACGTAGTCAATATGCCTCACTAGAAACATTTATGTCCACATTACGCATAGCAGCAAGAAATAAAAAGCATCAAAGAGAAAGAATAATGGCTGCATCACTTTACGAAGATGAGGACCAAAAAGCAGGGGAGGAATGGTGTAAGCTCTGTAGACATCGTCATAAAAATAAACAGTGCTTCAAACAGTATCCTGAGCTTGCAGCCAAAAAGAAAGGAAAGAAGACTAATAAAGGGAAAGATAAAGTAATTGCAAATATAGCTAAAGAAGTGCTAGAAGATCTTAACGACACTGATGCAGAATCAGATTCAGATATAGCTTCCTTAGCAAATGTAGCTAGAGCGGCATCAGCGCGAAAAGAAATGAAATCCCGTTTTCTGTATGATACTGGTACATCGCATCATTTTATCCCTAATAAGAACTCATCTGTTACTATAAGTAAGCCTCAAAAGTCGTTTAGGTTTGACCTAGCGGTTGGTACATCCATGCTCACTCACCAGGGCACTAGTCGTCACCAAATCGGCACTTTGATTTTAGAACTCCAGGACTCTCTTCTTTCCCTGGACTCTTCATGCACAATCATTTCAGCAGGAAGATTAAAAGCCACACATGGAATAGTCGCATCCGCTTACAACAAACTACTAGTGAAAATCAGTCAGTCACAACTAGACACACCGGTATCAAAACTTGTGAATGTAGACAATGTCTATTACATAGAGCCACTAGAAATGAAAACCAACCCACAAAACCTGCAAGCTATTGCCGCAAAAGGAGTTTCAAGACTACCCAAAACTTCCGACGCCCAGCGTTGGCACCAACGTCTTGGTCACCCAGGACACAGGATATAAAAAAACGGCACAATACTCAACAGGTTTGAGGGGCATTGACTATAATGACCTAACCACAAGTGAAGCTTGCCATCTAAGCAAAGCCCAGCGGTATATATCAAGGGAACCCAGGCCAACACCAGGACAACCTTTAGATGAGGTCTTTATAGACACAGTCGGAAAAGTGACCAAAGCAATCAATGGTCATAAATACGCAGTAATTCTCACTGACGCAAAAACACGGATGAAGTGGGCAATAACCACCAACACAAAGGACTTGATCGCAAAATTAATAATCAACTGGATTATATTGCAACAGAACCAATACAACAAGCTTGTCCGCATAATTTTCCGTGACGGAGGTTCCGAATTTCTTCGCACCAAAGAGTATTTTCTTCAACATGGAATTCAGACGGATGTTTCCGCACCAGATACCCCTGAGCAGAACGGAACATCGAAAGTCGCAAACAAGGTCATTCTGAGAAGGGCACGATCCATGCTCATCAACGCCAACATGCCACCACCTTTCTGGCCATGGGCAGTAGAACACGCATGCTTTATAACAAATAGAATACACAATCTTCGCACTAAGAAAATACCAGTGATTGATTTTTTGCAAGCACTAGACCAACCATGTCCAAAGAAGCTTGACCTCTCAAATATACCCCGCTTTGGATGTAGAGCCTACAAACTAATCCAATCGAGGCCAGGAAAGTTTGAGCCAAGGGCAGAGAAAGGATTGTTCATAGGATTTCAAAAAAATACCAACAAAAACTTTCTGGTTTATCACTTTCATAGAACACCAAAGGGAAACCTAAAATGGCTCATTAGTATGATACCTCATTTGACCTTCGACGAAAATATTGTATTTTGGGAAGACAAAACATGCAATACAGATCAAAAATGCACATGTAATTACCCCAACAAATCAGATTCTTCCGATGAATTACTAATACCGCCCCCGCCTCTATTCATCTCTTCGAATGCCGAACAAGCCCGTGAGTCTGACGGAGAGCCCCAAACATCTTCATCAAGAAAACAAGGGCCAGACGAGGTTGAAATATCATTATTAGAAGGTATTTTCATAGACAAGCCTGATGATACAAGTCAAGTCGAAGAACCAATCATAACTGAGTACGGACCCTAGGGCTCACCTTTAAGCTACCAAGATGACTATAAAAATCCACAGCAATTGGATGAACCGGAAGAGTAGCCAGAATTACAGCTCATCAAGCAGCATGCTGAATCAAGTCAAAGTCCCGGAGAGCTGGAACTTATTGAAATCTTGCCAGATCATCGAGAACTCTTAGAAGAACCACTACAACAAGCCGAAATCTAAACTGTGATAACCTATCCTGAAAATAAAGATCCCATTGATTGTATTATGACAGGGTGTGTTGGCTACGTCTAGTTACATGAATATATTATAGAACGGTGTATGATGATCCTCTATCTAAATCTAAGGCTACAATATTATATACCCCTTAATTACATAATCGCTAAAAAAGGCCTAAGGCCCAATCCTAACATTTGCCGTCAATAGAGAAAATGCCATGCCCCAGCATGACGTTCTCTAAACAAATTGTCTAGTTTTTTCAAGTTCTTCTACTAATCGTGGCAGTACTTTTCGATCAAGTAACCATTTGTCATATTCTACTGGTCATCCTGTGAATCTTACCAAGTATTGTATCATTTCTCCACCATTGCGTCGGGCTTGCTTGCGTTGTCATAATATACGCTCCGGAACAGGTTATAATGCCATTCCTTGCGCGAACGATCTATGAAACGGATCTTTTGTGGGATCTTGTGCTGGTTCTAAGTGTGCGATACTAATTACAGGGTGAATAGATGCCATAGCTGGTGGTAATTCTAATCTATATGCCAGTCTACCGATCTTTTCCAAGATTCTGAATGGACCTGCGTATTGTTGTGTTAACTTCGTATTTCCCGCGATTCCTGGTACATTGAATCCTCGATGTAGTCGACGTAATACAAAGTCCCCAGTTTTGAAGAATATTGGTCTATGTCTTTTATCATACTGATACTTCATAAATGCTGCTGTAAATTTGATAGCGTCAATAGCTTCAAACAACGCTGGCATATAATCATTTACTGGCAGGGGCTCAACTGGAAAGTCCTGTATATCATTATGATGGATGGTGGGTTCTGACGCCGCTCTGGTTGTATGGCCCTCTAGTCCCACCTCTACAAGTTGATGTGCCAGCAGATCCGCTGGTTCACGAATCCTAATACCGTACAAGACCTCTGTAGCTGCTTTACCAGTTCCCCGCGAAGTACTATTTGAGAGTGATACGCAAAGTTTATCTTTAATTGTAGGCCATAATTCCGGATTTGGCAACGTTGCTATGAAGTATCGAAAGGCAATTTCTACTTGCTGATTCGTACACTCCGCCNGCCCTCTAGTCCCACCTCTACAAGTTGATGTGCCAGCAGATCCGCTGGTTCACGAATCCTAATACCGTACAAGACCTCTGTAGCTGCTTTACCAGTTCCCCGCGAAGTACTATTTGAGAGTGATANAAAAACTTTGGATCTCTATCGGAGATGATTTCATGAGGAAGGCCCCAAAGTATCATTAGCAAATGAGAGATCAATGCATTACCCCATTGTAAGGCTGTCCATGTTGTTTTTCCAGGAACCAATGAGATCGCTTTACTAAGACGACTTGAAATCAATGAACGTGATTAAGGTAAACGTACTAGTGTTTAAAGAAAAGGGATTTCAAGTAGTTTGAGGATACGTATATTTTATTGA
>QVIK01001065.1:0-13012 GCA_003957845.1 Oidium heveae | reverse complement strand
TTTTGATATTATCATAAAATCATCAACATAAGTTGAGATAATTGTGTCATCACGACGAAAAACGTTTTTATCATTTTTGAGGGGTTGAAATCTCATTTGGCTGAGAACCCGTCGAAGTTGTGCTTACCACCGTCTAGGCGCAGTTTTTAAACCGTAAATAGCTTTATTTAATTTACAGACTAAATTACCTGGTTTAACTCTTCCATGAAGCTGCTCAATATACATTGGGCGATCAATATCTGCATGGAGAAATGCAGCCGTTATATCAACATGCCGGATATGATAATTATTGAGCGCCGCAAAAGCTAGTAAAATGCGCATTGTAGTTGGAGGTAAGACATCAGCGTATGTGTCATCGGCGAAGGGTTCTGAAAAACCACGAGCACACCATCTTGCTTTGAGTTGCCCATTTTGCTTTTCTTTTAATANGTCGAAGTTTTGCTTGCCACCGTCTAGGCGCAGTTTTTAAACCGTAAATAGCTTTATTTAATTTACAGACTAAATTACCTGGTTTAACTCTTCCATGAGGTTGCTCAATATACATTGGGCGATCAATATCTGCATGGAGAAATGCAGCCGTTATATCAACATGCCGGATATGATAATTATTGAGCGCCGCAAAAGCTAGCAAAATGCGCATTGTAGTTGGAGGTAAGACATCAGCGTATGTGTCATCGGCGAAGGGTTCTGAAAAACCACGAGCACACCATCTTGCTTTGAGTTGCCCATTTTGCTTTTCTTTTAATATCCATTTACCTGTCATTATTTTTCCCATTGCTTCGGAGCGAGGCACAAGATTCCAGACGTTATTTTGTGCCATATTTTCCATTTCTTTATCCATGGCTTCACTCCAAGCATGCGATTTAGATCCAGATAAGGCATCTTCCAGAGTTTTTAGATTGCTTGCTTGAAGAGAGAGAATATTGTTTTTGAGTGGAAAAGAGTTTTCATGCATCTGAACATCACGCCTAGTAACAGTTCTAACCGTGCTGGGATTAAGAATTATGTGACCACCAGAAAATTCGGTTCCAACGTAAATTCCTTCTTTTGCTTTTGATTTCAATTTATTTTGGTCAGGTTCATGCAAAAATGCACGACAACCAAAAGGATGAAGATTTAGAATATTTGAAGATTTTTTAAATACTTCATTATACGATGAACTAGGAGATACAGCATTAGGGGTGACATTTAATATATTAATAGATACTGTGAGGATAAGTGGCCACAGCCGTAATGGTAGTCCTGATTGTAGATGAAGTGCGCGCATTTTTTCTGTAACTGTACGCACATTTCGCTCTACAATTCCATTTTGCTCGGGTGCATGTGATGATGATTTACGCCATTCAATGCCACGAGAAAGTAATATCTCTTGGAGTTCAGAATTCGAAAATTCAGTACCGTTATCTGTATGAATACAGTTTGGGGTTTTGCCAAATCTAGTCTTCAGATGTTCAAGCAAGTAACGTATTTGATTGGGCACTGTTTTCTTAGAAAAGATTGGCCACACCCATTTCCATGCAGTAAATTCATCAGTTGACAGCAAAAACCAAGTTGCGTGTGGAATAGATTTGTCTATAGTTGTCGGTAATAGTGATTTTTGTCCGCCAACTAAGTCCATATGAATAACTTCACCAAATGTAGATGTGGTACGAAGAGAGTTGTGTCCTTTGGATTTTGTTATTTTGACTTTAGTACAGATCTCACAGTCTGGTGAGGATTTGTATGTAGTGATTCCAATTGATTTAAGGGCCGCATTTTGAGCTTTTAGCCCAGGATGACCAAGAATACTGTGCCAGTCACGTTTTATTGAATATATTCTGGGAGTTATTGGGCTTGGTGAAGTAATTTTTGAGATTAATCTACCAGAAATTCTACGAAATATAGCACACGTTGATCCATCAGGTCGGACGAGCTCGATGTCACGATAGCCTGAAGGCCATCTAATGGAAAATCCTTGGCGTTCAAGTTGAGCAGTTGAAAGGATACGATTCCTTTGATTAGGCATGTGAATTGCACCTTCAAGTATTTCAATCTTACCATCAATTGTTGGAAATATGAGATTACCACAACCAGCTGTTTTAACATGACTTCCTCCGGCTACTTGAACAGTCTGAGATGCAGGAGAGTAATAGGAGAAATCTTTTTCATTGCCAGATACATGAAAATCTGCTGCAGTATCTAATTGATACCCTAAATTATCAGAGGTATTATTAACAGTAAGAATATTTTTATGTACATCTTTTGGGTTTGACATAGATGCTTGTTTTTCTGCTCTAGCTTTCTTTCTGCATTCGTTCTCCTTATGTCCTTTATTTTTACAAAAGTTACAAACAATTTTATTATTAAGATTAACAGATGAAGATTTTGCAGTAGTTGTAAAGGAATGACATTCTGAGATTATTTCATGAAAGGAGAAATCTCGACACCTGTGTGCGAGTTCTGAGTTTAATATTTGAATCTGGAATAGAAGAAAGTATTTCATTATGCGTAAATTAGAGTTAGTGACTTAAAAATTTTCTCTCAGATCTGTATATTGTTTTTCATATTCATTAATAAACGATTGAACGGACATGTTTTTACTTGGCTGCAAAGAATAAAGTTTATGGGCAATTGCCATTAAATTTGAATGTGAGTCTGCTTGAGACCTGTTAACAATAGTTGTTAGAATTGTCAATGGGAAGTCGCTGGGTGCTGTTCGAATTTGTGGTGCAGTTTCCTTCAATTTTGATGCCCACCACGTATACCATAAAGTACCAGCTTTGGTAGTTGGTTGGTGGGAGAGGAACACCACTGATGTGTCTGACAAGCGAATAAATCGCTGGATAATCTGACAATAATGAACATGATTTGACGAATTAAGTTTAGGAATTGGCATCATTTTTTCAATTTGGCTCAACCGTTCGGATAGTGTGAATATCTCAGTTTTTCGAGATGCCTCTTTAATTGATGTTTGAAGCTCTTCAGCTGTAGCAAAGGTTATATCACCGATAATGATACCATTAGTGATGTTTGACTTATTTTCAATTTTGTCATCAAGTATGTTTGCCTCCGCAGAGGGCTTTTGAGAAGAGGACATTATAAGAATGTGCGGAAGTTGCTATTTTAAATAATTTATTTACAATGAAGACGAGAGCACGATAATTAATGTCGTATAGCTAATAAACACGAAAGCTTACACGCAGTGAAAGTGACTAAAGAGCCATAACCTGTTGTGATAGAAGCGTGTAGGTTTCATTGAAATTACTATCTAATTATATGTACATGTCATCACGTGACTATATGTCATATGATATATAGTATGTGTTATTACAGAAAACAGCAACATTTCTAAAACAAACTGGCGCTGGTATAAGCGATCACGATAAGAAAAAAGGGATACAGACAATATTCCAAAACATAAATTCAATTTTTCTGTTCCTTGAAAGAATGGACGTTTTGTTTGGAAATAAGCCAAATATGAACCCACTCGCGATCATGAACTCAACCAGGCGAAATGAGATTCGAAACATGGCGACTGTCATAGAAGCTGTAGTTGAAAGCTTATCTGGGAATGAGGGCTGAGGAACGAAGGAGGAATTGGAGAGAGAGGGACAGGAGGAGGGGAGGGCGGTGGAGGAGATAATCGCATTTTGTTTTGAAAGTTTCATTCACGAGAGACAAGATTTACTGCTGGTATCAGATTTAAGAAAATTCCGCAGCCTATCGTCACAGAAGGACTATACCTCAGAGGCGGAGGATAGATGGAAAATGCATTGGCAGATTTTGCGGATGGTGGAGTTAGTTAATGTCAGAAACTGGTCTCGTGATAAGCATAATTTGACTAAACAAGTGCTAGCTTTGCCCCACTTGGGTAACTAGTTCTCTGTGGCGCTTCCTATTGGCCATTTACTATCACGATAATTATTGTTCTATGGCCTTACTTATCGTTCTAAAGAATTCTAGATTGTCATATCGGACTCCTGTAACAGTAGTAGTCTAGTTCGAATCCTGGTCAGGCTGGTGTATATAAAGTACTCCTTTGTTTCTCAGGTCTTTACAGATACGAGTTTTCTTATTATCCTTGTATCTAGAGAACGATTCTATTAATATAGGTTCTCTGCCTTTTCTTGTCTTGTCCATATTACGCGAAAATATACTGCCACTGATATGTTGAATCCGGACAGTTAAGAGGAGGATGGCTTGGGACAAGGAAAAACTCAGGCTGATAGAGGAAAGTGCTGACCGTTCTCAAAGGCTGGACCTCGAAAATGCAAGATAGTTGAAACTCTTTGACCTGGAAGAAACGTCCAGGTAAGAAGTGGAATGACTGTCAGAGCCAAACTCAAGAAAAAGATGGAAAATGAAGCTAGGCTAAAATTTTTGGATTCCCTCTTTGCTAAAAGGCCATCGATGAATAGAAGGACTGGCAAATGAGGGAAAAAAAATGAATGTAACAAGATAGAAGGTGGTTCAATCAATTGCTTGGCTATTGGTATTTTGAAGAGGGTATTAAACGAACAAAATGAGAAAATCAAATCAATGGATCTTTGCTTCAAGAAAAAACCTCCCAACGTTTTTATAAAACCTCCAGATTTCAATCATACAGTAATCAAATATACAAGGTCTTATCTTTTGAATTTTGGCTTCATCTACCCATGGGGGTTGTTATTAGTATCAATTAAGTTTTGGTCGTAGAAATGTATTTCCGCAATGTCAAAATTTTATTTGTTTATCCTCTATATACACACATATTCAAATCGCTCTAAAATCTTAGCAGAGGATAGCTAAGGTTGGCTACAGGTAAACATGTTATTCTATTTGGGTCTCCCCTTTTGTCTGCGTATTAGTGAAACCTCCTTTCCATCAATGATCTAGAAAGGGTACCGAGCTGAAGAGCTTCGGTTCGACCTTAGTCCCTAATTAGCGCCTCGGGAGACGAGTTTTTATGCACAATGCATGTCCCAGCATATTATACTAAAAAACTGCTATGCGATAATGAGCAACCGCACTTATTGGCATTACCCTGCAGTCGTGATCACGTGAACATTTACTACTTCAAATTTATTTAGTTCCTTTTCACCGACTTTATGCATGTGAGCATAACGCGTTAAGTAAAAGCGCGATATTGTAGATCATCACGAACTCAGCACTAACATACAGGATCCTAAGAATGGTACTACGGAAATAAGTGCTTGAGAATTATAAGTCATCGCTTTTGTTGAACCAGTCGTATAAAAATATTTGAACTATCTATCTAACTGTCTAAAGACTTGAATATAATAAAATGAAGCTAGTAATAATACATCGTCAAAGGATTCATATTGGATGCCCACGTCTTTAGCATAGGACGTCGGTCTTTGAGCTGCTGGATTTCATCGACCATATTCATATTGACTTTATTTTCCTTCATGAATCATGAATTCCTCAATAATATTGGAATGCTCACGAGCTCTTTGCTCATCGCAGTATTTCATCGCAGTAATCATATTAGTCCTGAACTCCTCTTCGAAGTCTGATTTAAAGTTTGGTGGTCAAAATTGTCGCTTTGCTCTGCAGAGTCATCAAAGTGCTCTTCTTCCTCAGCATCCGATTCAGAACAGGACTGTTTTCTTGCATCTGAGTCTGGTTTAGAACTAGAAGAGGTCTCTTCATCCAAGACCTTTAGGGCTAAGTATTCAAATTGTGGGCGTAGCACAAGTTGTGGCGCAATCCAGAATTGGAGAAACTAGCTGATGATGGATATTTCGGAAAAGATCGATAGGCTCAACGACATCCTCAAAGCAATAAACGAGATGTTTATATAGAAGAAATTGGCTCAAATGAAAAGATTAACACCCTGACGTCTACTAAACTGGATTTGTCTTGTGCTGTTCGAAGCTTTGAGATCAGACCTTTTGCTTTTGATAATTTCTCCAATCTTTCTTAAAAAATTTCCGCCAGCTAGCACTTGCTGTTCTCGCCTCAATTTATGATATTCTCGCAAGAAGCAAGCTTATTTAGCTTAGGTGGCCGTTCTATAGTCTCTAGCTTAATTATTTGTGAATTTTAATTCATGATGTACTCGAGCCACGAGACGTTACGTGAATATTAACATCAACAAACCAAACTTCGAACCACACCGCGATGAATTGATAGCGAACAATACGCTTCACCAATAAAGATCTTGATCAACCAATAATATATAACTCAGAGGCTCTTTACAACCCAGAAGATCTATTTACCCAATAATTCCTGCTTCACCCTCGTGAATATATAAGGCCCCACCCGGAGCTATTAACCCAGGCGATGCATTCAATTTTTTATCTTCGCTACCTGGAGTTTTTTTACTTAAGAACTTCATGCTTGCAAGGGATTTAATCTCCACTATAACAGCTGGCAACTTTCTTATTCAAGATACGTATCACAACAGTCAAAAATTTATTCCAGGCATACTTAGATACAAGATATCATCTTTGGTGTTTTTGTTCAGCTATCGTTACAATCCATAGTAAACCAAAAAAAGCTGTCATAACTACTCCTGGCTCATATAGACCGATAGCCCTATTCTTGGCACTAGGTAAACAATTAGAAAGGCTTATCGTTAGGAAAATGGCATGGATAGCATCAAATATAAAAATTCTTTCACACCAACAATTTGGTGCTTTACCACTTCGGTCCTCAGTGGACCTAATAACCTGTATGATCTATGATATTAAAACATCTTTAAACCAAGGCTACACAGAAATAGTGGCAACTCTAAATATAAAAGGAGCTTTTGATACGGCCTTATCTGGACGACCTGTAGGCCGTCTAAGAGAACAAGGATGGCCATCCATACTCTTCTATTAAATTGGCTCTGATACAACTGAACGAAAAATATCCACCAGACTAGACGGTAAGACTAGTTCTACTCAGGAGATATGTTTTGGACTATCTCAGTGCTCGCCGATGTCACCTATTTTATTCATGCTCTAGATATCTCCTTTGTTCGGATTTAAAGGTCTTAAAAAGGCTTTTAGGTACACCGATGACGCAGTAATAAAGCGATCTCCATCACTCTAAGAAAAC
Source organism: Oidium heveae (assembly GCA_003957845.1). Classification (NCBI taxonomy): domain Eukaryota; kingdom Fungi; phylum Ascomycota; class Leotiomycetes; order Helotiales; family Erysiphaceae; genus Oidium; species Oidium heveae. Next base: position 5,986 of record QVIK01001065.1, on the reverse strand, counting down.
GCAAGAAGAAACAGCAATTGGCCAGGCACTAGATTGGGGAAATCAAGAAGAAGTATCTTTTGAGCCTAGTATATCAGAATTAATGCACTTTTTTAGGCGACACAAGCTCTACGATCACAGAAAACTTCGACCGTCCATATCTCAAAATTTTAGGTGTTCACTTTGATAGAAAACCAACCTTAAAAAGTTATGTCCTGATCCAGATCTCCAAGAATTTAAATGTTACTCATGGTTTTCGCTTTCTCGGAAACATAATAAGAGAAAACCTGCCACGTCTCGCAAGGTTAACTGTTATATCATGTGTGTTACCTATTGTGCATTATGCGGCTGAAACCTGGTGGTCAGGAAAGAAAAGAAAGAAAGGCAAAAAATTAGTTAGAAATGGGTTTTGCATATAATTCAAATACTTAGATAATGTCTATACAACAGCAGCAAAAGCTTTACCTATTGTTTATCGGACTACCCCTACCCTAGCACTCCTTAGATAGGCCGAAGAGCTTCTATTTGAACTAGATGTCTACATGATCGACATCTCCTTTATCAGTGAGGTTATAGAATAGAATACCGTCGACCAGATTCATGCTTTGCCCGCTTTCTAGCATTAATTTCACAATCAGAACAAATTGATCCAATAGTCCATCCCTCCTGTGAGAGATACTTAATGAAACATGAGTTTGTTTCTGGCATTTCACCGCAAGCAAGAGCTGGAAAATAGCAAGAATTTCTTAGCACACTGTCAAAGAATGGAATTCTGATCTAAAGTGATATTTCCAGACTATAAAATACAAATATAGGCCCTGAATTTACCATTTATTAGCTTGGGCATCTCATCAAATCAGGATCCCACTCATTAAACAATCTAATGAATGTAGACATCTGTATTTGTTTATTACAAGAGTTTTATGGGTAAATAAAAGATGTTTTTGATTTTGCTCAAATTGAGATAGAATTATTTATTTAGTTTTCTATTTCGAATGATTTCGTACTTCGAGAAAATCTGGAGTGATTCATTTTACCAAATACTAGTCATTTCAGCTTTGAAGCTGTGGCTACAGCAATACGATTGCTGCATTGGGTCTTAATTTTGAAAATTTCTTGACATGCTAAATCAACTTTCAAGGAATATGCTCCACAAAATAAAGGATACACACGATCTTTTTTTAAAAAAAAACTTACTAAACATTATTTTAGAGTAACAGCGCTCCTAGAATTACAAATGCGAATTTTATATAATTAAAATATTGATACTACGAATATCAATGCGTGCTTGTGCTTATGCCTGTCTAGGAGATCATATAAGGAAATCATTAAGTTTCTTATATTTCCCCGAATACTCAATTATAGGCACGGCAGGCTCGATATAAGTCTTTGTAGGGGAAGCTTCTTGTATTTTTATGCACAAAACAAATCTTTTCCTTAGATGACCGTCTAGCCTAAATGGAAGAGTGGTAAGCGCCCCAACTACTTCACAGTTTGAGTTCATCACCACACGATCTGTTCCAGGCTCTATTAAATGTGTTAGCAAGAAAAATCAGAAGATTTAGTCAGTGTTATTCTGACTATAGGAGCTAAATACCTCCTACAAAGTTAGCGTCCTCTTCTACAGGGTATGTGAAGTACGGTCCACTCTTAACAAATTCGGGCCCCTTATAAGTCGCTGGAAAAAAAGTGTCTTGTCTTTTATTTAAAATTGCACAGCCTGTTTCGGCAGCAGTTTGTAGATTTTGGTTGGACAACAGATGGTCTGAGCAAAAATAATCACTTTTTTCATGATCTTTCTCCTTTTTTTTAATAGCCTTTCTACATAATTTAATTATCGAATTTTGCACGATTGCAACATCCTCGACATCAAAATTTTTATTGAGAGCAACGCGGAAAAGTCCCGGTGGCCCTAGAGAATTTAATGTCAGTTATTTCTTATAAGAATGTCAACACTATCGTTATCTTACCTCTGTTGAATATATGTCCATTTTTCATTAGGGGCCATAGTATCACTGGATTACGAAATGGAGGACCATTATATTTTAATGGAAATCGATTGTTAGTATTCTGTTTACTTTCTATTTTGGCTGCTCTGGCGGCTTCCTCAACAGCTTCATTACTAAAAAAAACCCTATCACAATAATATCCAGATGGCATATCTGGCGTATGAGCGGGTGAATGGTTAGGTACGTTTGATGTCGGTCTTATTGAAGATGTTCTTGATCGTGTACATCTTAAAAAGTTATTTGCAAGACCTTGTACAATTGTTCCTATAAGATTTCCTTGCTTATCGATAACTAGAAAGTATGGGCCCGCCTCAACTAATCACAATATTAGTATCTATGTAGAACTTTACAATATAAATAGTCTAGATACCGGATCTATAATCATACATTCCATCCCGAGAAAATATGGGCCAGATCATATAGCCTCTATTTTCTGGATAAAGGCGTCCGACGTATGGAACAGGGTATTGATTATATTTTCCAATTACATTCCAAACCAAACTTAGGGATACCCGAATTAACTCGTCGCTCAAGAATTTTTGACCGCACTGATAACCGTTTTTCATGTCCGAGGCCGAAGTTGATAGTTCCGTCCTCGAATCATCCATTTTGATGCATTTGGCGAAATCGTTATTTATAATCTTGGATATGACGTCTATAACTTCTCCACTAGTCGTCTTGACAACAATATAATAAGAGTCGCTGTTATCTATTGAAACAATGAGCACAAGAGCACCGAGGGAAGTTTAAGTTAGATATATATTTAGAAGATGAATGAATTGAATTCTCTTTTTGAATCGGCCAAAGAATGTATTTTAAAGACTCTGAGTCTTTATACAGTGGGCCTTGATATAGTTTTGGAGTGAAATGTTGTTGAACATTTTGATACCCTGAAGGAATATCAACTTCTACTTTCTCTTGAGAAATGCCATGCGCTTGAGGATCATTATATGCCAGAAGACTATAAGGATTGTGATTCACATATTGATAGTACTTAGCAAGGGCTTCATTTATTTCCGAATCACTGAAGAAGTCATTGCCACATTCGTAGCTTATTCTATTAATCTGACCTGGAAATCTTGCTGTTTTTACATCGTCAATCAATTTTCGTTCATCGGTAGGAATAGCTAAGGCACTATGGAATTGAAGAATGAAGGTTATTAAAATAAAAGAAAACTGCATTCTAGTTCTCCCACTCAAGAAAAAACGACAACAAGAATGATCGCCTCCGAACGAATATGTCAATTGAAAAGGCCTTTTGTGAGTGACAAGATTTGGGATTAAAAATATTATCAATTAGGTTTGTAAAAAATATTTAAATTTTGAGAGTAACATGATATTTAAAAGCTAAATTTTTATCATGATCAGCGTTCAAAATTCCTTCCACTCTTATTTTCATGACTCGCTATTAATGTAGCGTTATGAGGAGCAAAATAGCAAGGTATTTACAAAGGAGAGAAGACTGGCAATTTGCTTAGATGAGGGATTGACTGGTCCAAGAGGATTCAAATCGATGCTCGCTGGAGCTCCTAGATTGAAGGAAATTTTTGCAACTCGTGGAGTTCAAACACACCCTAATGAAAAAACATGGTTTCATTTAATGGTTAAATATCAGTGAAGAATAAATTAAATATGATATTGGGAAATTTTTGGAAAGATGTATGCTTTTTTTACTTTAAATAGAGAATAATTAGAGATCCCTCATTTTTCTATAGAGATCCCACACCCACTAAATTTTGATTGGCTGAATTCAATTTTTGTTAATTCCACCAATCATAAATCTGCTCACATCTGACAACCATCCCTTACTTTTTAAGTCTTGAGCTCTCTCGGGTCGGATGGTAGTGTGGTATGCCATCCGGGCCTATCTGCTAAGTAGAGTCTGGGTAGCCTGGACACCTACCCTACTTGAGATGGGAGATGGTTGGTTCGAATTCATCAGATATAACCACATTTCGCAGAGTGGATATTTACAGTATGGTGGAGGCATGTCTGGATAATCCAGGGTTTACAATTTCCATGGATGGATGTTAACGGTTAAGGGTTGACTAATGGCGAAGAAAAAGTGATTGTACTTCATAGTGGCATTTACAAATAGAATCTGAAGCGTGAGTGTATCTATTGAAAAAGTTGAATCATCTAAAATGTAAATAAACACTATCACTGTGTCATAGCCTAGAGACTGCATACAAGTTTATTGATTATAAGAAAAAAAAAAAAATAATACTCTCTACACCCATTGAATTTTCAACATTTGATCATGAACTGTCTTGCGCCCCCTCAGGGAACGGCCTACAACACGTTAATGGAAGCAAAAGTTGCTATTGAAACGCATGCACTACTGCTATAGAAGATAACCCATCATCATTGTAGAGTACTGTAGAAGAGACCTGTTTCATATCGCAATATAGTATGTTGTCATGTAGAAATTCAATATCGTGATCAAAAATTGATAAGATTAGGGTTGTGGTCAACTGAGGAATTGTTGTTAGATAAGAGCAGTTTTATGATTGGTGGAATTAACAAAAATTGAATTCAGCCAATCAGAATTTAGTGGGTGAGGGATCTCTAATGATTCTCTTTAAATATCGTATTTTTAGGCTACCCATATATAACACTAAGCCTAATTTGAAATCGCTCCTATTTCAGCCCTGTACCCATTTAACATCAAATATTTGGCAAAGGTTGCCTGGCCAACATAAGCAACTATCTTGCTTAAAGTGCCTGTGCTTGTTGTCACAGGCCTGTCGCCTGATGTAAATTAGGCTAAGGCCTAATACTCACGTGACTTTTCATAGTTAGTTTCTTATATTTTCATTTACTTAATTTATCATTTAGCAGCCTCATAGCAGAAGGATACAAAAACTCTTCGAGCTACGAATATCTCACACTTTTCTCTGATCTTAAAGAAAAATGGTACACCAGATCTCGGGGAACTTATTGGCCTCCTACTGCGGGTAATATTATAGTCAGGTGGTGTCCTGGACACTCAGGTATTAAAGGAAATGAAAAAGCCGATACTCTAGCAAAAGAAGCATGTGAGATAGAGAGAAGCCCTGACATACCTGACACAACTAAACATGCACTGACAAAGATTGAGGAGAGATACATGCTTGCTAGGTCTTCTTACTTCGAAACGCATATGCCACAAAGATATAGAAATCTGGGACTAGCAGCAAAAGAGAGTATTCCTTTTACGCTCAAACTGACTCGAGAGTCACTAGGTCACCTACTAGCTGCCCGAAGTGGACACGGAGATTTCTCGGATTATCATACGCGTTTCAATCATGGAGATGCAGAACACAACTGTATCTGCGGCCTCTCGAAGTCGCCTGAACATTTTTATTATTGTCAGAAAGGTCGTGAACTAGCCCCTTTAAAGTTAAAAGGTCTTCGAGGACAACGGGCAATCGAATGGCTACTACGTACGAACGAAGGCGCGAAGGCTTTCGCAGACTGGGCGCAGAAATCGCGATTCTACGCAATCTGCAATCCGAGAAATGAACTCACCAGGAGGAGTACGGAGTAAGGAAACAATATTTTAATTTATAAAAAAAAAAAAAAAAAAAAAAAAAATACGTTCAATTTTCTATAGAATACCGCAATGTTCNAAAAAAAAAAAAAAAAAAAATACGTTCAATTTTCTATAGAATACCGCAATGTTCAGACTTTGATCATTGTCATCATGTACTTATTTAATAGTTGAATAGGGCCGCCGGCTACGCCGAGGCCCTACCCGTGATGAAATATGCGACCTTCTGGTTTACTGAGTTGTGAGGGACCGGGCAGCAGGGATGTAGCGCCCTCACGCGTCCTACGCCCCTTGGGAGGCTGAACTAGCTGTAAATAGTTTTAGTTAGACGTTAAATGATACATACATACATACATTTAGCAGCCTCAAATTCATATTTAGCAGCCTAGAGCAGCCTACATTTAACAATAAGCCAATACATTTAATATTTCCCTTACACACTAACATTTACCATCACCATCCATCA
>QVIK01001064.1:0-13037 GCA_003957845.1 Oidium heveae | reverse complement strand
ATATACAGTCAAGCTAAGTTATCTAATAGATATATTATCTATGCCTTATATTTAAGGCATTAACACGCTCCTGCACCATTTTCTCAACATAAATGCTGACTACCTTTAGCTCAGGTTTTATAACACCCAAATTGGTCACTAATCTTCGTAGTATGTTGGATACTGAAGATATTCATCCAGTGATGGAATATCAATATTAGGAAAACGCCCCGCCACAGTAGAACGCTGATGAAGGCATGTCCAAAAATTTGAAAAGAAGACAGATATAGGAAAGTAGGTTCCTATTGGACCTTGTCCCACTTGCAACCCTTTCGCCCACGTACAGGTGGACCAANCAAAAATTTGAAAAGAAGACAGATATAGGAAAGTAGGTTCCTATTGGACCTTGTCCCACTTGCAACCCTTTCGCCCACGTACAGGTGGACCAAAGGTTTTTTGTTTGCCCAAAAGTTTGTTCCACTGCTATGCGAATGCTGGACATATCTTTGTTCCATGCGCTTTGTTCCGGAGTAAGAGATGGTTGCTTGGAAAAGAGGGGCATTATACCCTTAGATTGCGTATAGCCTTTATCCCGAATTAAGTAAAGACTCTGGTTATAGCCATCGAAAATCTAGAAATTCAGATTAAAGAAAATTTTGTTCGAATTGAGATAAGTACCTTTTCTAATCGTGCAGATAGGCCGGTATCATATGTCATTGCGACATCATTCTTTTCCCCAGGGAAAGGGCCACTCAAAGATAGTATTAGGCCGTCCGGAGTCGTGATACCCTGGTATTTTAAGCAATGTGACATTTTGTAACCGGAGTAATAATATAGTTGGCGTCTCATAGGCCTTGATATTCTGATTGATGTGCCATCAATCCATCCCCAGATATGGCCTCCACCGTCCCATGGAACCAGCGCACGTGCACATGCCTTAATTCTATTGTAACAAAGCATCGGATGCCACTCAATAGTAGACTTATAATAGCGCTTATGAAGGTGTATGAGAACACCAGTCATAATACGCGAGACTGTCGATTCAGATACACCGAAAATCGACTGTAGTTCCCACATCCTATGTGGACACGAAAGACGGGTAAGGAGAATAGCCAACGCCAGCTCATTAGCTGGCCTAATTCTATTTTTGTATCGAACAAGATCTAGGCGGAGATAAGGTAATATTGTAAGAAACTCAGCCTTCGAGAAGCTTGAATGAAAGTTATTAGAGAGCCTTACAGCATTTGTCCACTCACCGAGTATAACGAATACAGGTTTCTTTATCCCATAAATCCAGATGCCATCGGAATCTTTGATAGCAGACCGATGGCTTATATCTAGTAAGATTTTTCCTGGTTTTAAGATATCGATGGTATAATGTAAAGTAGATGAATATAAGAGAAACTAAGAGAACTTCTTTAGGATGATAATACATGCTTTAGCTGAGTCCTTTATCCTTAATATTTCAACAGGTGAAGTTTTGAATTTGAATTTCCGCCTCGTGTAAAGTAATTATAATCTAGAGTTTGAGCTGAGTGAAAAGTTGGAAATATAAGAGTAGTTCAAATAAACTTCAGGGCGATTCACTTTCTTGTCATTTGTTGAGGAAAGATTAAGCATGTGATTTTATGTCAGTAGTATTTAAGTGAGTTTATCAAATATAAATTTTCTTTTAGAGATTTTATATAATAACCGCAAACTCAATACTTTAGCACCATTGATGAATGAATGGTGGGGTTTTTGTGCTGCAGAGAGAATCCTGTGAAAGCTTAAATTTCACAAATGTTGTCCGGTACAGGAGTCGTGATCTTTTACATTTGTTTTCCTAGTTATTTTGTCTGTTACTTGTAGTTTGGAGAAGATCTCGGAAAAACAGCCTTCCACCCTAGCACTACCTAGCTCAAATTGGACTAGTGTATCGGAAATACCCCTGCTGATCTACCGTGAATCTAGTGTGAATCTAGTGTGAAAAAGTTGCGCAAGTCCTGTAAGTTGTCAATTTTTTTCACAAAAAAACAGCCTACCCCCCAGTAAATCTCCAGCCAAAACTCAACTTTTGTGAATAATTCAAATATAAGCTTCAGGAATAATTTCGACTCAAATGCATATAATATCATAGGACCATGGAGTTGGTGGACGGAGTTTGCTGGGGGGAGGCCTTTTTCACAGCACCAGAGTTGCCAGCTTAATCTAGTGTGAATAAATTTTGGCTACTGTGAATGATTCACAGTAGAAAGGCCATGAAAAAGCAAAAATTACTATATGCAGTAGAGATCTAGTGTGAATCTAGTGTGAATCTTTTGCGCAACCACCCTAATCCATTTAATTTTTTTGTCATAGATTTTTAAAAAAAAAAAAAAAAAATTCGCTGTTAGCCAACTAAGATTGGAAATTTTAACTATAAGCGAACTTTAAATTAACCCTTATATGAAACCAACTTTTTGCGCTATGGTAATTATAGAACGATGTTAATTTGAATACCAAGTAGCAACAGAATATTTGCACTTCAAATACTTGCTCAGTCAATGGATGTATGGCAAACCTACCAATCCAAAGTGTCTAAAATAATCATTGCACAACTAAATCTATTGATATATCTATTTTTGATAAATTGATTATTTTAAAGATAAATCAAGACCATATTCAATATTAACGTTTCACTAGAGTGTTGTAGATAAAAGGTAGTTGTTGAGAAAAAGAGTCATATGTGATAAGAGCCTACCTTACATAGATTATGGGGTAAAAAGTCGTTTCTATTAACTATATTTTGTATACCCGATGCTTTTGATTCCATACTTCATTAGGCTTGAATTGTCATAAAATCAAAAAAGACATTTAGATTGTGAGTGTGCATTGATATGAAAGCTCAACCTTTAAATTGAACCCTTTCAACTTCTATATTTAGATAAATTTCTTAAATTAAAGAGGCAAACTCACTTAGAAGGTAATCTAGAACTTCATTCGTCACGGATTTTAATAAAATCGCCACTATCTTATCTGGCTATTCATTGACCCTTATAAATTGAAAGCTTTATATCGAGATGGATTATTACCATTTCGACTATAAGCATTAAGCCATAGCTTAATAGATTATTCAGAATAATCTTGCAACGTTTAAGTTGTCAATTTTATGACTAAGGAATTGGGAAGCAATCATTTTTGAATCAAGTAGTAACCACTTTTGCGGAATACTTGAGAGCTGCTTTGTCAAAGAGGGCTTCTTTTTCCTTGAGATCCTGTAAAAAGATATGATCCGGGGCTATAGCTTCTAATTGACTAATGTATCCGTTAATTTATGACGATAATAATGCACAAGATTTTTGTTAATGGATAAACTCACTGAATTAACTGGCCAGCGTCTTTTCCTGAAATTATATTTAAAACAATAGAATTTACAATAGCAAGAATATTATCTTTATCTTTTGTCAAGACTTGCTGCAATGCAACTTCTGCTTCATCTAGTCGTCCAAGGTGTATCTCAGAAATAGCCTGAGATACCAAACTTTGGCTAGATGATGTTGACGGTGATTGAGCGAGCTCCTCAAATACATAAAACGCCTGTTGATATTTTTCTCCGCCCTATTTTTAATCAGAGATTAGTTAAGGTCGTAGAAAACTGCATGAGAGTACATGATGATATGAGAAAGAACGTACAATTCGTAGGCCAACCCAACTATCGGCTAAATTAACCAATAAATTATCTTGTGCCCATTTCTTAGCAGCTGATACTTCTTTCAAAGCCAGATCAGTACGGTTTTGTTGAAGATGAATCTGTACAATCAATGCAACAGCTTCTACTGTAACCAGTCAACCATAAGCCTCGTAGCTGCAGCTAAAATCCATAATAAAGCTTACAATCGCCTTCATGGGTTCCGAGAAGAGCCAATGCCTCATCCGTCTTCCCAGCCAATTGAAGCACTGTACCGACAATCACTAAAGTGACTCCCTTGACCGTCTCTAAACTTTCTATTTCCTTTAAGGCTTCAGTTTGATTCCCTCTCATAATCTCTGTCAATGCTCTGATAGCTACTAGTTCCGCATCTGTTGCTGACTGTACTTCATCGAAGACTTCATCAAATTTACCTAGAGCAATTTTCGACCTTAGCTTTAATATATGTGAAGCGGTTTTATTGCTCTCCTTCGTAGGCTGTATCTCGCTCCCAATGGCTTTCTCAAATTGGCCTTGATGAAATGTATTGTAAAGAGTGAGGAGTTCGTCATCTAAGGACAGAGGATCCATGGTTATTGTTTCTCTGGACAACTCTTAGAGAATTACAGAGTTGCCAAGTATTTTTGTCACTTTTCACTTCAATTAGATGGCTCTAATAAGTTTTGTCATTTCATAACACATACACTACATGTGTAAAGCCTGGTTTTTCTGGCATCAGTCGCTGATAGTCTAGTACCAAACTCGCTTGATCTTCCAGAGTCTTGTCTAAACCAAAAACCAAGCACGTATAGCATTCCATTATTTACTCAAGAAAAATAATATTTGACGCAATCGAGAGCATGAAGGCTGGTCAAGCCTAAAGGAAAAGAGAAGGAACAAACTTCCAACCATTTTATTTATCATAATACGAAGAAATTTTTAAAACATATTTACTCTTGAAGAAAATCAGTCTCAGAGCTGTTCAACACATTGTCGAGCAATGAAAGCTAGCAATTAAGCATTAAAAGTCTCATAAAGACAGGCTATCTTGGAAGCTTTGTACTGGAAACTCTACTTTACAGCTTGAGTCCCTATGAAGACATTTAATTTTATATTATAAGTCAGATGGGCGGCTTCTTTTCTCTACAAATCGCTATTGTCATATTCAACACATTGATCTGACAAAAAAGGCAATCTTGCGAAGAGATTAGGAGACTCGCTCATTCACCAAAAAAAGAAATTGTAGTAATTCAACTTCATATATGAACAATGCGTTGAATCAAGAGGAGATCATGGGTAAAAAGCAGATGGAGTCTAATAATGAGAATAGCAATATCACAATGAAGACACCAGCAATAAAATGAAGATTCATGTATTGAATGGTAGTATAGGCAACTTTCAGTGTAATTTTTAAGTTTTAGACTAAGCTCAAATATCCCATTGGCAACCCCAAAATCTGTAATCTGTAACAAAGCCTCAAGTAATAGGACATACTTTTCAATCATCTCAACAACATTTGTCAATGATTCAAAACGCAAGAAGTTTCCGACGACATCAATAGTATAAATAACATTTCCCTTTGTGATTATTACTTACAACATAATTATTTGTAGCTAGCTACCTTCAAAGATTGATTTTCTCTTTGCTGTAAGAGCTTAGAACTCATTTCACCCGTGGTAACCATCCATATTTCTTTTCTTCCATTATGACAATATGACAATAATAGTGGTTTTTTTTAGAGTAGGCGTTTCATTGCTTTATTTTTTTGCTAGCTACAGTCATTCAAGACGCGCTAATCTGGTTTCTTTGGGTATTTCTCTAACTTACATCTATCGCAATAGTAGATGTTCTTCCAGTAAATTTATCAGTGATTATATAAACAGTCCAGCATGAAGTATTATTTTTTACCATACAGCTCTAGTTTAAATAGAACTACAGAACCACTCGTTAGATTGACAAGTATCTATCAAAATGTTAATTTTGAATGGCACTATCCGCTTTCAACTGATAGGCTAACTAGGCCCAATTGATGTATGAATGCCACTCTGTCTCCTCGCATTTACAATTAAAATCACTACATAAAATTCTTCATTGGGTTATCTGAGATGATAGTACATTGGAGTATTAGAGATAAATAAGGTGTGAAGAGGATGTCTAATGCTTAACATTAACTTCATCTAAATGGTGATCGATGGTAGTAGTGCCTTGGCGGAAAGGTATGGAGTCAAATACTTGGATTCTTTTAACACCGTACTGCATCTTCACAATGCATGTTTACATCCCTACATCTGTTATTAAAGCGAATAATCACGTGAAACTAACACCACCCCTAATTACAGCAAATGCACTTTCCTGTAATCTTTCTGACAGCACGTTTCAAGTAACCACGGGTTATAATCATTCATGTATGGTACCTTTAATATCATTTCTATTGCTTTATTTATGGAAGATCTATTGATAGAACAGACAGATATGATAGATACACTTGTTATATTGGGATATGAATCGTGTATCTAGCTTTCACATTCTGTCCCATAAGTGCCTCCACTTCTGTATATAATGAGACTTATTTCCCTTCAGAAATCTTCAGTCCTTTACTTACTGATATTTCTGAAGAGACTCTATACTTGCTCTATCTTATCACTCTACATATCAGACATAAAGTCCTATTCACCTGTTCTCAACTGTTCTACGAGCATCCTCGAACTCCCTTCAAGACCTCAATATTTATATCCTCCTTATTTTATCCTCATATTTCAATAATTGATAGTAAATGTAAGACACCAATGTGGTACTGATGGGTTAATTGTATCTAGTAGTGCAGTTAACTGATAGTAGAGAGTCGATATATTCGTAATGATAGAGAAGCTCAATCTTCATACAGAATCAAGTGACCAAATGAGACCCCATATAATCTTCAAATAGGTTTCATATAATCTTGTCTGCATCTATTTTTTGTCTAAAGCATGACGAGAATTTTGTCTCAAACCTCTGGTTTGACGTACTGATGAACTCTTTTTATTCTGTTCACCAATCTTAGCTAAAGACTTTGTCTGATTTCTCGTCTTGCGAGTGTTTTTTTGTTCAGCAGCTCGAGATATAATTGCCTGAATCTCATTTGCCAGTAGCTTTTTAACTCGTGACAGACTTTCATGCCTTTCAAGCTTATGCTTCCGAAGAGTTTGTCCCTCCCAATTCATCAAGGCAAACTTGACTGGGTTGAGTCTTTTATGCTTCGATTCATGAGGCTCATCCTCGAAGCTATAACTTTCCAAGGGTCTGCTATTAAATTAGACCTTTATACATACATAAAATATCCCAATCAACGTAGCAAAAATATAATGCGACTCTGGTCTTATTAAGAATTATCATACCTTGTTTTTGTGCGAGCCATTTTACTGTTATATAGCCATGAGCATAATGTGATTAAAATATATTTATTCCAAAGGTAATTGTGAGAAGCTGTATTGAAGAAATTAAAAATAATCAAATCACTCAGGAACTATGAGATGAGATGCATGTTGTGAAGGTATATATGAAAAGCAAAACAACCCCTAAAAATGCTGGACGTGAGTTACCCACAAGAGTCTAGCAAATATAAGAGGTTGTTAGTTGGCTTGCCAAGTTGCTAGATATATAGTAGTCTGGGCTCCTGATTCTTGCTGGGTTGAAATGCTAAAGCGGATGTCTTTAGTGTTTTCGACTATTACAAATAGTAAAGTCACCAAATATTGTCTTTATAATATTTGACTTGTCGCAACCACTATGATTTTTTCTTTTTCTAGCTTGTATGTTTTGTTTACAAGTTATTACCTGTTACTGCAATTTATATGAATATTGAGAGAGAGAGAGAGAGTAGCTCCTGAAACGTTCCTAAATTTGAATTCATAATCTTTTCTTCAAAATTCCAAAATCTCGGCTGAGTGTTTGTTTAGTTCGTACTCATCAAAAATTAGTGTGAAGCAAGAGACTTCTAGAAAATAGAGAAGTTTTTGTGGGATACTAATAGAATTTATTGCTCCCTTCCCCTGCACGATAGCCACATGATGAAAAATAGAAAATTTTCGTTTTTGATAGTGTAGAATAGGCAGTTCTAGTTCGACCGATGTAAGACTAATCGCTGTAAATTGCTCCACAATTAGACTAGATGTACTGAGGAATTGTCCAAGGCTCAGATTTTTATCTTGTCTTGGCTTTTTGACCCAAACTATTGGATGCATATAAGGATGTGTCCATGGATATTGATATGGCCTGTCAAGAGGATGGCTCTATTCATCAATTTTTTTTGATACATCCTATTTAAAAATATTTAAACAAATACTGAGCTATAACCCTTCAGAAAGTTAAAAAGATCATATTTTAAGAGCCTGTGAAAGAGGGGCTAGTTGAATATAGCTTACAGTCAATCCAAGAAAAAAGTAGTAGTATGATACACTATTAAGTAAGCGCCAGATTGTAGGGATGATCTACTATGTAGTTCCAAGAGGTTGTGTTGGCATATCGAAGATTGCTTACTCCAACAGATGGTGAAGTGTGGCAATAGACTTCAACAAGTTAACAATATATGGAGAGAGAAAGGCCCAAGATTACCAAAACTCGCTAATGCTTCATCAAACATTTCGACGAGATGACGTCTAGATCTCATCCAATAGATAATATGGAGTATAATAGACATAGCACAACTAATGCTTAGTGTTCTATCATCAAAATATGGCTTTAAGGCGAGTTTGTTGCGGCAAAGAAACTAACTCCGACCTCGTACACTCGATTATAAAATGCATCTGAAAACAGCTTTGCCCTAGTCACAAAAAGATAGCTGTTAGAAAGCTAGTATATTCATCTCATTTCCTGAACTGAAAATAACCATGTAACATATGAGATAAGCCAAAATATCTATGGGGTTGTTAGATTTCATTTTGCTATAGATACTTTCCTCTAATAATCCTAACTGTAATCCAAAAATATTGGAAACTTGATCGATATGGAGCACATGATTGATGTTCAATTTATTCTTCCGTGACTTTAAACATTCTTGGATTGCATTTCGATATACCAGTTTATTCCCCCATCTATAATATCCATGATGATTGCTGGCTGGCCCTTTCTACTTTCAAAAATCTCATTTGAGGTCGGAGTATCACAGTTCGAACAGTATCTAGGAGGCTCCACTCTGACAGTAGTTCGAATTTAAAACTAAAGATTCCGGCAGCTAAAAAAGGGCGTTCTCACAGTTAGAGTAGATCTGCAGCACAAATTTGGTTTAATGTGGTGTTTAGTACATTAGCCTCGACATCGGCTAGTCGGTAATTGGTGGCATTTTACCGGATAATTATTAAACCGAGATAAGTTCTAGGTTACGTCACAGTGGATTTTTTGATACCCGTTAAGGTTTGTGGGGGGCTTATTGTTTGGCCCCACAAGACAAACTTAACTGTGGTATATGGGTATTTCAGGGTAGGGTACGTGCCTGCCTACCGTGTTCTAGTTGTGGATCTTTGTAGGGAGTTTCATGTGAATGCTTACGGTATGATTCCAATTTTCACCCCTCAGCCTTTCCAACGCGACCGAATTAACCCTCCACTGATATCAACTAAAACAAACCCATAAAACGCTTTTCCTAATTAATTTTTTCTATTACCATCAGAACAAAGTTCAAATCGCAGGCATGAAAATAGAATATTCGTCAAAAAAAAAAAACGTTTGAAATCTCACTCTAGTCCAAACCTTGAAATCTCATGATACCATGAGCATTAATGTTTCCGTTAGCTGTCTTTGATTTTTCTTTCTTACGAAACGAACCAGACGCTTTCTCATCCTTTTCATATGCACCCTGGTCATCGTTATCGCTGCTTGACTCTTCCTCATCTTCTTCGTCATCTGTTGAATCTGAAGAAGAGAAGCTCTTTTGCCAGACTTTGACATATGTACCACCTCCACTGATAAGACGATCTTCGACATCAAAGTCCAGAGCCACAACACCCTCGATCTCGTCATGATTAAGAGTTGAGGTGATCTTATTGGGGCCCAATGTGATAATACTAATATCCCCATTCTCAGTTCCAACAGCAATGTTCTTCCCACCATCTGATATGTTGTCAGGGATCAGGGCTAAAGATTCCAAAGCACATGTATCAGATTTTTTTGAAGCAACATTGATTCTCTCTTGCTGATCTTCCCAAAATCCCTTTTCCCATAACGTTAGAAACCCATTACTATCGCCAAGAATTATTTTCTCTCCGGTACTTCTTCCTGGCTTAATAGGTAATCCTCCAACGTATATCGATGTCAATAGCTCCTCTTCCTGGTTTTCACTCTTGCAAATCACACCCTTTCGCAGGTCCGTAACTGCAAGCGTCGTTCCACCTGTTGAGATCCACTGCTTGCTAAAATCTGAGCTGCTGGATGCATGTGGGGGGAGCGAAGTAATAGAAGTTACGTAATCATCATGCGGTTGATATTTTTGCGCTGGTTTAGATTCGATATGGTTGGATTGGCGTAAATCAAATGTGTATAAAGCAGCAGAATCTGTAGCAAGTATGATGATTTGGGGCGAAAGTGCATGTAGAAGAGAAGGAGCATCACTGAGATAGGTTTTTGATGGGGGAATAGCAATCTTGGAAAACACTCTACCAGTATTTGAGGAAGCAACCTTGACTAGTCCATCTGTACCAGAAGAGAATAATGCTTCAAACTTCTTAGCGTTCGTGTCAATCACTTTTAAACAATTTACGAACCTTCACCGTCAATACTATAAGTCAGGGTTCGACAGCTTCCTCGATGTCTCCTTGTCCGCCATTCAGTATCTATGGTACTTGTGCCGGTAGAAACTATGCTCATATTCATCTCATCATCATCGCTTGACTCATAGGTTTTCACGGCGGGTAAACGAAATGATTCAACATGGCCACCTGCGAGACCGACAGCGAGAATTGGCTCCGTGGGATGAACATCTTGCGCAAAAAGTTGCGAAGATAGAGGAAGTGTACACACGTTCTCAAACATTTCCAATTGTATATTTCAGTTGTAAGGAATTAAACAATGCTCGTCTGCATATTTAGGCATAACAAATATCTTTTTTTTTGCTGCAACATTTTTTTATTTTTTTTTATTCGTCGCTACACGTGACACAATATTTCACAAAAAATGTAATCTTGGTTTTTTCAAGGAAAAATTTACATACTATGGCAACCTATTGAAAAGCAAGACCGTCTAGTCTATTTCATGTTTACAATGATCTGATACTTACATGTTGTTGTGAATTAAGGAAGTGGGGCAATAGACGTTTGCATATAGGTTTCGCTAATCCCGAGTAGGATTTTTGGTGCTTAAAAATAAGTAGATTTTTTCAGCCTCGCTGACCAATTCAATAGGAGAAATTAAGTGGAGCTCGCATCAGGGCGTCATGGTCGTCCTTATTCTTCAATATGAGCCCAGATTGGAACAATAAATGATGGTTAATCATACTAATTTACAAAAGAAAGTAATCTAGAGAAGCTATTATTGAAATGAGTCACGGATTATTAATCAATTAATTAACAAGTACTCAACTGGTTCATCAATAATTCTACGTAAGGACTTTCATTTAGATAATATACTTGCTCAGATATTGAATAACCTTGAAAAAAAAGTTTCATTTCAGTCTGTATCAATACCAATACCCCAATCTGCAGGAAAAATAAAAAATTAAAATGAAATTATGTGAGAATTACGAATCATTTTCATCGCTTAACTGCATTGTAGAACAAAGATTGTTATTTATTTTCGCTTCTAACGACCATGACAGTGAGGATACTTCTGAGTACATTCCGGTAGTTATAAGGGATATGCACTAATAGGGGATATGCATAGCAGGATCATGCTCAAGATGATACTTATTAGTAGGGTATAGTTCTAGAGAAGAAGACACACACAAGTCCTGGGATTTAATTATTTGGAATATATAATCGAAATCTTCAGACACCTTGTGATTTTAAAATTTTAATTACTTATTCAAAAAATTTGATATCTAACAACTTCAACAGACTAAGTATTTTTGAGAGAGAGAGAGAGAGAGCTCCAATTCTTCGTATTTACTCTTTTAATCATAATTCTTTTAAATCTATTACGTGTAACCCATATTCCTCAGTGAATCCAAAAACTAGACTGAACTGCTCTCTCCTCTCGTGGTATTTATGCGAATCAAGCTTATAAGGTATGGGAATGTTTTTAAAATCCCTCCCCTCTTCAGGAAAAAATTATTTGCAGACGAGGTATCGGACCTAAAGACCAGTGTTCCACACGGTTAGCTAGATTAGGCTTAGCGATTTTATATAGCTCACCCCTTTGTATATATTATCTGAATAGTAAATAGAATAGAAAAATCAAAAATTTATCTGAATCATTGAATATAGGAATTATACCTTAGTGGTAGAACCCACACTAAGGGGCGGGGGGGGGGGCGCGATATAATATTGTCGATGGGTGCTTTGAATCGGAGCCGGGATCTATTTTTCTCTCATCAAGTCCAAGTACCTACTATCCGTCCTACCCTATGTCGGCCAACGTGCATTCGTTCCATTATTTTGGTTAGTTTGTCTTAGATCATCAAACCAATAGAAATCCACAAAAACATGCTATATAAATTTCAGAGGGTAATTTTATAAAAGATCTAATTCATTAACGCTTTACCCAATTAGGAGTCGGCCCATGTGACTTCCCAATTCGAACTTGAAAATCTGAGCTGAATCTCGTCCTAATCCTCGCCGACCAGCGCGTTAGATTTCCAAGAACAATATCACAAAATTTAACAATCCTAATATTATATTGAAACCATCAAATACAAACCAACCAGCTATTTTTTCAATGATTGCTACTTCCTTATTCTCAATATCGCATCGTTTTTTATAGTATCAAAATGCTAAAATTTTAGTGTATTTTATTTTTAAATGTGAGTCTTTGTTAAATTTATTTTTCTCAACTGTCATTTTTAACTTATCGAATCTCTCAACTAAAAAACATGACTGACTTTTAAAAGTTCTTACCAGAAATGAATTGACTTATCCTGAATAGGCATTCAAATAATCATAAAGAAATCTTCTGCAAGTTGACAGCTAGTTCTAATAATAATATTTTACATAAATTTAAATAGAAATTTGAAAAGGTTTAATGCAATTCTTACTTATCTAAACGAGACGTGACAGTTCGAATATCTCCCCCTCTCTCTCTGTCTCTCTCTCTCTACATAGAAAAAATATTTTTCAAACATTAAACAGTACATCTAAGTGCCAGTGAATGAAACGCTCCAGGAGCCAGTTCAGAATCAAATAGGAAAGTAACATACATTGATTCTCAATTGGGTAAAGCGCTGGCCGACGAGGGGTCAGGACGAGATTCAGCTCAGATTTTCAAGTTCGAATTGGGAAGTCACATG
>QVIK01001063.1:0-13060 GCA_003957845.1 Oidium heveae | reverse complement strand
CGTACATATAGAAAACCAAGTCTTTTACATATACATTGATCAATTTGTTAATCAGTCTGATTTTCACCATCCCAAGTAGATACCAACAGTTTAAAGTCAAGAAGTCAATACACAAACAGAGCCGCTTTACAATGGGTTAATAGTCCTGTTGAGTTTGAGTAAAATTACATTTACTAATGTTCAAAATAACGCTCAACAGAAAATTAATTTTTTTCCAGATACGGGTGAAGTATGATCGTTAACAATTTTTATGATATGTCAATAATATTAAAAACAACCAAAAAATGGGACTTTCATCAAAAATATAAATACTTTAATATTTGTAAAATTCCAAGTTAAAAGATGGATTGCATACTACCGGAAGTAGGAAATCTAGGCTAGAACTCCCTTTGATTACCAAAAGTTATCATATACATAATTCGATAAGAAATCTAGGTTATTCATACTCCTGGTAAAGGGCTGCCAGGGACTTTCAAGTGGCTTATTAGGAGAATAAGAAGAAGGTCGGACTGGACGACTGTGAAATGAGCGATCATCGATAAGAGGTAGATTGCTTAAGTTCGATGAGGAATGTCGAACAATTGAAGGCTGTAATTTCTCCTCTTGCCTCGAGGTTTCTGCTCGTTCAAGAAATTCAATAGAGGCTTAAGAGACCTATATATTCTACTATATCCCAAAAGTTTCTCTCTTCAGTACCTTTTCTACATGCAATACACCCCGTCGATTTCCATACTTACCTGTCATTTTTTTTTTTCAATTTACCACTATCGTTTCGGGTGAGTACTGTTTGGGACTCTAGAACTGGCAATTTTTGACTAGAGGTATTTAATACATCATTCTCAATATGCCAGTGGCGATGAAAATCGCTCACTGACAGACATTTACCTTCGAGAAAGATATCTCAAAGTCTATGAACATAGGGTGAACCTAACGATGTACCAAATACATCATTACAAGGCTCCAATATCACCTTTCCACCTCTACTTTGACATCTTGCCATTCTTTCGACTTCTTTTCTAACTTCTTTCATTTGATCTTCCAAAAGATTTATTGTATATCGAAAAATTATCAGGTTAACTTGCTCCAAGATAAGCATTTAATTTACTGGAGGAATCTGCCACTCCTTGTCTTCTAGATGCAAATTTATGGAGTAGTAATTGTCCTCCTAACATGGCATAAGTTTTTCTACTAATAAATACATATTAAAGCGGGAGTTTTGAAGCCATTTTTCAGCTTCGAATGGTTGCCTTTCACTAGTGATGTCGAAGTAATTCCAAAGTAGAGAATTTTGTTCATTTCATACGAGGAAAACTTTTCCGTGTAATCACGGAACCACGTATTCCACAAATATTTCCAACCTTCTTCCCACTTCGCTTCAAGGCGTTGGTACCCAGTTTTAAATTCTTCTACTGTGGAAGCTCCAATAGTCTTCATGTAGAGGTCCCAGTACTCCTCTGTATCCTCCGAATCAATTTAATACCTCGAGTTCGGGACTTTTACTAGACCAGGTTGTTCTCTAATCCATTTGTGGAAATCTCTATGCATATGCCACATACAAATTCGACTATTCAGATTTGGAAAAATATAGCGTATAGCATTTAAAATGCTCAATATGTGTCTCTAACTATGTTGACAAGTTTAGGCGTTTCAATTATCTCTTCTCGGAGGAGATAGCGAAGGCTTTCCAGGACCCAGGTATAGATCTCGGTAGTTTTGGAAGCCACTAAGCACGAGCAACCTGTATTGTTCTAGTTACGAAATTTTGTGATGCGCCTAGAGTAGTCACAGAAGATGTATGGCTCTTGTATTAATAAAACGTCGGCCGAGATTCGGTTGGGTTAATTGATACCTATTTCGGGTGATTGGGCCCCACGGCCAACTCTTACAGATATAATTCTTAGCGGGCTTTTGGGAGGTCTGCGAGGCGAGTTAATCATTGAGATTTTATTTGGTCATTGCTCTACTCAATAGTGTCGAGGATTTAGCAGGGATTGTTAGACCTGGCTGTAGTTGGGTGAAGTTTATCAACTGCTGCAGGCAGTACAACTGTTTCATATGGAGAAACTCCATTTGTTTGTTTAGCAATAGTGTTTGGTTTATCCAGGCTACTGCCATTACCTAGTTTCACCCAAAACAGATTTGTTTTGGGTCTACACGTTTTATATTCATGTAAACCGTAACAGTCATGTTTTAGATACTTGCTACTAAGCGGCCACAACACAAATTGGCTATTATTGTGTTGTTGAATAGTTTAGATATAACTCGTAGTAAAACCTTAGCTGTAGAGATTAGATTCTTCCTAAATTAAATTATCTTTATCAAAGTTACTCATTTCACTCTTGAACTGATAGTATTCTGAAGTTATTCTCAAATATATAATCTGACTATCATTGGCCTTATACGACGAATACTTATATAAAATCGCCATACATAAGACAAAGTCAAATAACAACTTTGTCATATTTTAATGTCGCGGTTATGATCGATGGGAGATCAGCTGTAGTTTTTACGCAGCCGAATTCTGCCAGTTGACGTATGCGAGCTTCTGCGTTGATTCGTCGTATAGCGCTCACCTGCGACTTAGTTTTTGGAGGGCCAGAGGGTTTAGGACGAAGATTAAAATTACTGTAGTCTGTGGGGTGAGGATCGTGGCAATTGATACATTGGTTGGGACATGTTTGTTGGCCTGTGACTTCATAGAAATTTCCATGATCTTTTTCGGCATGTTTGAAGGATCTACAAAGAGGGCACCTAGGTTCGGAGACGCAGGTGCGAGCGTTATGGCATAGCCAGCACCTTGTGCATTGTATAGCTGATTATCATTTAGGAAGGATCCTAGTCTATGTGCGGCATCCAAAGAGGAAGAGAGTGCGTGGAAGACGTTGATATGATTTTTTAAAGCGCGCTATCCAAGTTCTCGATGAGGATTCAGGGTTCATTTCGTTATTGCAAGAAACTAAGATGGCCATTGGAACTTCCCCGGCTGTGACAGATAAGGCGTCCTATAATGCATCGAAAGTAACAGGCTGTGGATAGTATTTTCATTCTTCGAAACTTGTTTGACGGCTCCGTAGGTTCTGAGAACGTTTTGAATTCGGTATGAAATCCATGAGGTTGCGTACTCTATCGGGGCGTCGCCGAATAGGTTAATGACCTTGAATTTTTCCATAAGTTTAGATGAGTTACCATCTTTGAGGGCAAAGAGCGAAGCCAGTCTTGGTGAGCTGCAGATTTGTGAGACTTGGTCCATCTTCACATACTTTTTGTTTTTTTATTAATTTAGCGTCGTGCCCGCGCACGGCATGTGATCTTAAAGATCTCATGCCGGTTAGCTCAGCCTTCTACAAGCTACTCGACGTATTAGCGTTCTTGCAGAGAACCTAAAGTATTTTATATACAAATCAACGCTTTTGATCAGTATTCTACATAAAAGGAGGAAAAGAAAGGACATTGTGTCTATCGCAGAAGAGATCGGCGTCAATCTTCCACTGCCCTTAAATGATACCATGATGGTTAGGTGTTATTTTGGTTTTGATTTTGATTTAGAACACTTTTAAGACCGTTTCTGGATTTGCTCGAAAAATCCTGTATCTTGTATCCATTTTTGAAATGCAACAGCTCCGGTATAAGTACCTAACACCCATTAAATTCTTGCATTTATTTCAGCTGGGCCACCCTTTAGACGACCCCTTCGGCGACCTAGATGACAATATAGGAAATTTACTGTAGATTTTTCTCTCCCACAAGAGCAGATTAGAAGGTCTTCGTGTTGGAAACGACGATGATATTCCGCGAAGTCTCCATTGCCAGATCGAGCTGCGAGGACGTAACCGAGTTATCGTCGTTTAAGTTTAGCTAGTTATTTTGTAGTCTTTGTATTCGGGCCAATTCAAAGCTCCTATATATCTTGAGGGAGCATTTTCAGCCCAATAGTAAGTTACTAAATTTTCGTAGTTTTCTTTGGCTTGACGTTTTGCGCTAGCAATTGTCATTAGGAGATAGGGTGCAGGATCTATGCATGCTGACTTGGCAAGGAGATCTGCCTTTTCATTGCCAGTTATACCACTGTGGCTAGGGCACCAACGTATCGAAACTTGTCCTGGGCTTGTAATTTGGCTTTTATCTCGTTGTGGCCATGCTCTCGCTAGTTTTTTAAATTTTTTAATGTGGGGAGAGCTTGATGTTGTGGAGGAATCTGCAAATAAACGAATAGCCGCTTCTTCATTATCGAGACATATTGTTACATTTGTTGTATATCGTGACATAGGGTTTCGCAATGCAGCAGCTAAGCCCTCTATTGCCCCTGCAATTTCTGCATCATATACTTCAGCTGACTGGCCGAGAGGTACTTTTCCTTGTTCAATTTCGCAATTTTGACCTCTAAAGACGGAGTATCCAGCAACAGCTTAGTCATTTATTAGAGCCCCGTCTGAGAAGACGAAGAGGTCGAGTGGATTTCGAGAAATATTTCATTGGCTAAATACTTGAAGACCTTCACTCTTGCCGACTGCATCGAATTTTGAGCGTAAAGTTTCACGTGTAGAAGCCCAAGGAGAATTTAGGGTGTCTAGGCATAATTCTGGACTGATTCGTAGGCGTATCCAAGACATATAAGAGGAGTTCCATCTTCGGCGAAGTGGATGGCGTGGGTCTATAGCGACGACTCTGATTAAAAGACGGTCATGTATTCTCTGGAGCCATGATAGCGCTGGTCCCCTACCTGTCTCCCGGAGAAGAGCAGGAACTGGGGTTGTTCGGTAATCAGGGAGTACAGCTCGGGCTGTATCATTAAGTTGGATTTGAAGCTTGTCTAGAATTTCTTTCGGTAATTTATTGGAATATCAATTTTCTGCACCACAAAAAAGTGTTGCTAACATCGAAGCCTGTAAAGCGTGGCGGGTAAGTATCTGGTCAATACCTCGAATAGTGTTGGAGAAACTTTTGACGTGGTTAGTTATAGTCCGGGCTTTACCACAAGCTTGGGCAATGTGTTTTCGAAAGTTAAGTTTCCGGTCAAAAAGGATACCAAGCTATCGAGTTTGTTCATTTGGTCTTATTTCCTGTTCATTGAAGTAGATGCCTGGTTCGAGTGGAACTCGCCACTTGTTATGGAAATACAGTAGTTCTGTTTTTTTGATTTCGAATTGGATTCCATTTTTCGGCACCAAATGACAGTTGATGTTAGTTGCTCTTGAAGTATTTCCGCGCACTGAGGAATTGAGGGGGTAGAAGCAATGATTGCAATATCATCAGCATATCCAAATCGGCCAGACGATATGCGAAGAACATTTTGTATTGCTAAGAGGAATAGTATTGGCGACACTGGGGAGCCTTCCGGTAGATCACAGAGACTAGGTACTGACGCATGTGTTGTTCCATCCAGCGTGAATGTGGCTTCGCGCTGAGTCATAAATGATAAAACCCACCTTACTAAGTTTAGAGGCCAGCCTTGTTCACGTAGCTGGAGGCTGACACGGCCTTTTTGGATTCCATCAAATGCGCCTTTGATATCTGTTGTGACGATGCCTGCAACTTTTTTATTAGTCCATGTAGTTCGAATATCACATAGTAAGGCTGTTGTAAGATCAGTAGCCGAACGGCGGGAAGTTGCTCTGCATTGGTCTTGAGCGAGAATTTGATTTTTCATTGCTATAAAGGAAAGTCTGCGAGCTATCAGACGCTCCAGGCCCTTTCCAAGGCAAGAGAGGAAGGCAATGGGTCGGCAAGATGAAGGAAAGGCTAGATTACGATTCCCAGCCCTAGGCATGATATTAATATTTGCTTTTTTGAAAGTCCTAGGGTGTATGCCTAGATTGTCACATTTACGAAATAAGGCTGATATTCTCTGCCCGAGTACCGGCCAAGCATGTGTGATTACAATTACCGTGATATCGTCAGGTCCGGGGGTAGAGGATGTTACTTGACAGCATGAATTATATATTTCTTAATCTATCATTGAGGGCCAAGGAAGGGTCTGGGAGGCTACAGTCGGGGCGTCCAGCGGAATATATTCACTCATTGAGTGTCTATTGAGAAGAACTTTGTGTAAAAGCTGAGCTTTGTCTATTGGGTTGGATACTAATCCTTCGGGACCTAAGAGAGGGGGGGAGTTGTATTGGGGAATTCTCTTATGCCATCGGACGAATTGTGATGCGTCTCTTAAATTAGATACATTATCAAATTTTGATCTCCAGTAGTTAGTTACACTTAGCTTTCTCAATAGTTTTGCCAAAAAATCTTTGCTCTTCTGTTGAGGGGCCACTTCTTCTACGAGCACGGCAGAAATCCCGGTGTGCCACAGTGCACTCTCTAGCCCACCATGGTGCCCGATATTAATTGCACGCGCTCTTAGACATGCGGCGCGGAGGGAGGTTGTGAGGGCGTCTAAGATCCCAAATACTTCTTCTTTGGGGTCTTTATTTGAAGGACCTATTAGTAGTCCCTTTAATGTGTTATTGAATACCCTCCAGTCGTAAGCTGTGAGTAAAAGTCGATTTGGGGGTTCGAGTTCCTGGCCAGAGTCTGATATGTGCGCTACTAGTGTTCTATGATCTGATCCTGTCTCTAAATCATGTCGCACTACACAGTTTGTAATTGCGGTTGTTCGAACAAAAAAAAGATCTGTAGTTGCCCCGGCATCGTGTGTAGGAATTTTATCATCATTCATTAGCGCAAGACCCCGTGAAACTGTCCATTCAAGCAAAGAGTCCCAATTCGATAGATCCCCTCTAGCTGACGGGTCCCATGCTGTATGATGTATATTAAAGTCACCCGCAAGAATATCAGGTTGTACAGAGAGAGTTAGAAGAAGACGTATCCCTTCTCCTGGATCTGTGGCACCTGGTGGGGCATTATAAATATTCCAACAGTCAATTTAATTTTTACCCCGGCGTTTGATAGAGACTTGTAGTATATCTAGTGAGTAGGTGTTTGGTTGGAAAGGTGAGAGTCCTCTACCTTTGCGTAAGTGTGTCATAACTCGAGGTCGCACTGACCAGTCAAGAAGAGGAGCGAAGGCCTAGTAGTTTATGTCAGTTTTTGTTGTTTTGCGAGCGAAACAATTCAATATGCATGGTTCTTGTTTCATAACAACATCTGCTCCACTCTGGGATGCAAGCGCGAGAGCAGCATCATGAGCTGAGCTTGGTTTTCCGACATTTACTTGAAATATAATGAGATCTTTGGAGATTTGATTTCTGTTATTACGGGTGCGCGTCATTAATTACTTCCTACCAGGGTATTCGTTGAAATCTGACATGACTCTGCATCGGTTGGCGAAGTAGGTATGTCGTCTGTTTGGCTTGGAGGGGCTATGAGCTGGATCACGTTGGGATTTGAGAGATCTTTTCTCGCAACAAGTTGTTCAGTTGCAGAAGTTTTTTGTATAGGTTGTGTGTTTTCTGTAATTTTCGGCTGTTGATTGGCGGCACACCACATTTTGTGTCCGGCACTTCAGATAGTATGTAATCTTTCTTTGTCGGGTCGAATAAAAACACCGTTCCAACGAATGGGGCAAGCTGGGCACTCTAGATGGTCTGAGCTGTATGGTCCGATGCAGTTTAGACATTTTTTTGGTTTCTGGCATGTATCAGAATGTGACTCGTCTGCGCATAGACCGCAGCGGGATTTACGTGTACATGAGTTCATGTTTTGGAACCCATGATAGCGATCGCATATTTGAATACGTGGGCGGTCCTCAGCAAGTCTTAGTCGGGCAGTCTAAGCAAAGAGACGGACCTGAGACGGGATATTCGAAATGGTTTTCTCCGAAAATATAATCCGAAGGATGCCATCATTATGAGTAGACTCCGAAGAGCGCTTTATCCAGTTCATCGCGTATATACTTGTTGTATCGATGCTTGTTAGACTTGTCTCATTTTTAATTTCTACTAAGGAGAGAGGCTAGGGGAGGCTAGCAGAGCTATATCCATATTTAGGAGCCGGACCTAATAAGAATGTGTGACGCATTTCTTGTCTCTCAACTGGAGCAGCACCTGTCAAAGATTGGAGAAGTTGGGAGGCATCTAGAAGGTCTTGGGCATCGGAGTGAGATGGGGCGACGAGTGCTATTCCAAAAGGAACTATTCGGACGACTTTTGTCAACTCCGGACGGGGTAATAAACTATGAAGCTTCGTGCGGGCTAGGAAGGTGTCCATGATTCGGAGTGGTCATCTTGAGCTAGTCGAACAATAATTCTCGTGTCTGGTCTCATAGATTTAGGTTTAGGGATTTTTCGCTCATTCTAATTAATGGATCGGGAAGTGTAATTCCATCTGTCACAGCTCTGGCTTATGAGATTGATTTTGTGTTATGATCATTTCTATTCGTCTTTTCTGAGCTATCTTTTTGCTGGGTATATAAGCTATTGCGAACTTAGGCGGGCTTATTTACAAGATTCTTATTTTGTGGTTTTGAAGGGAATTCGTCTAATACCGGGAACCTGGCTATGACTCTAGCCGCACATCTTGTCATTACTGCTTTCAAGTCTGCTGCAATGTTAGCAGGCAGGCGTCGTAAGTGCTGAGCTCCAGCGTTTTGCCATGCCAGTAGGGCAGCTGCATGTTCATGTTCATTTGTATCGTAAGTAGATAGGTGTTGTGCTTGTGGAGGTCCAGCGGAATGTGTAGACTTCTTAATATCTTTTGAGTTTATATGGTCTTCGAGGGAATAGACTAGTTGAGACCAGGTTGTACTGTTATAGGTTTCCGTGGAGGCGAGGATATTGGCAGAGGTATTGTATCCATTGGGTGGGGAAGGGGGGGGGGGGGGGGGGGAAGGAGAAAAGAGAACGTTGTCCATTTCAGCGTCTGAATAATATTCATTTTCCGAGTTTATTAACATATTCATTGGCCTATAGTCGAGATCGTTGTCGACTTCTTTTGTGATCGCATCTGCAATTGTCTTCTTATTCAAGTGGGTCGTAGTCTGCTTCACACTTTTTATGTCATGGGAGTTGGTTTGATTTAATATGAGACCCGAATGGATCTTTTTAGGCCTGATAGACGGCATTTTACTTTTATTTCGGATTTTTTGATCGATCTCGATATAGTTGTTGATTGTGGTTTGCTTTGGTTTGTGCATACTTTATCTTTGAGGTGGGATATATAATAAGATGTACATATTATTATGCGATTGTATTTCGCGTGATGCGTGCTATGCTCCATTACATGTACCACTTAACCACTCGACCTCAATATTCTCATTAGGCAAAAGCACTCATGGTGAATTTGTGTTCTCATTGCTTTGGATTCAGATAGATCGTACTGACCTCCTCTTAAATAAGTTATTATTTTGGAAAGTTTTTTGACTCCAGAAAAATTCTCAGTTCATCGTGTATCCCGAAGATCAACTGAATCATTCGGCATTTAAATTAACAAAACTAAATTTGTCTTGAGCACTTGATAAGTGTAATGTGAGTTACAGTACTTGGTACACCCCCAACCAATTGATTTATTAAGAGAGCATTGACTCAGATTTACTCCGGCTCAAGCATTAACAATAACCCATGTTCTTCTATACGAAGACGTGTAGAACATGGATTAAAGTTAATACTTGTACCGAAGTATGTTTTCTTGCGACTCTCGCGTGAATATCGCCATTTAGATCTCTCTAAGAAAAGCAAGCACCTTGAATTTGACCATACAGAATGGGTAATGAAGAAGTCAAAATTAACTTCATAACCCTCAGCCCCTACTAAAATCGGAATTCAACGCTCTATTGAGATCACTATGACTTCTTGTAGCTCACCACTCTCTTCTGTGCCAAACTCTCTATCATCACCATTCTCAAGCATAGATTCAAGATCTCAGTCCCCTGAAGCCAAAATTTGTTTTACTAGACCTATGGACTTTCTTTCTAATTGTCACAAAATCCCAGAAAAGCGAACTTTTAAAGATGAATATAAGGGTTGCGTGCCTCCTTCAAAAAGGCAAAAGGTCGCAAAGTCAGGAAATAAGAAAACGGAATATTTAGATCTGATCTCGCTCAACCACAGCAACGATGAAGTTTATCACAAGATGCACGATGCCAAATTAAAGAAGCTGTTAGAGATTTTTAGGACCAGGCGGAAAATAGTTGTTTTTGCGGGTGCTGGTATATCTGTGTCAGCTGGTAGTAAGTTGGAAGCTCTACTGCAAGGATTGATGGTATCTAACAATTACATAAGTACCCGACTTCAGATCTTCAACTGGACTTTTCAAAACGCTACGTAGTGACTATAAATTAAAGGCTTCGGGCAAACAACTATTTGATGCAGATGTGTATCGAAGCAATGATGCCACAAGTTCATTTCATGCCATGGTTCGTGAGCTTTCAAGGAAAACAAAGAATGTCAAACCAACGCCATTCCATGATATGCTTGCAACTCTTGCAGAGGAAGGCCGTCTTATGCGACTGTACACCCAAAACGTCGATGGTATAGATGTTCGGATACAACCTCTTGCAACAAATGTTCCACTGAATCTTAAAGGCCCGTGGCCAAAGGCTATTCAACTTCATGGAGGATTGGGGAAGATGGTTTGCTCTAAGTGCAGTCATCTATCTGATTTTGATGCTTCTTTATTTGAAGGTCCTACTGCTCCTCCATGTAGTCAATGTGAGGAGAATGAAGGAGTTCGAAAAGCGGCGGGTCTACGGAGTCATGGGGTCGGACGCTTGCGACCAAGAATATTATTGTACAATGAACACAATCCTGACGAAGATGCAATTGGAGCTGTCAGTTTTGCTGACATAACAAAAGGTCCTGATGCTGTGATTGTTGTTGGAACAAGCCTCCAAGTTCCAGGTATCCGCAGACTAGCTAGAGAAATGTGTCTCAAAACTAGAGCACGAAAGAATGGCTTCACAGCGTGGATTAACCATGATCCTGAACCTAGTGGTGCTGATCTAAAGGACTGCTGGGACATGGTTGTCAGAACTGATTGTGACGATGTAGCACGAATAGTAGGCCTACCTAAATGGGATGATAAAGACTGTGGAGAATATACCATATTAGAAAAGCAAATACCTCCTGTGGTAAGAAAACAATGTCATGTAGTTCTTGATTCAAAGCCTGGGCATCTAAAAAATCAAATAATACCAACCACATGTGAGGCACCGAAGAGCTTAGCCATCGACTCAGAAAATGAATTGAAGTCCAACGGACTGAATTTGAAACAGTCTGTAATTAAATTTGGATCCAATCTGATATCATCTAAAGATCCAAAGAATAAGAAGTCTGGGCGAAAGCCATTACCTTCAAGACCTATTAAACCAACTCCAAAGATATCTAGCAATTTCCACGTTACTAAGAAGGCTAGACTTACTGACCAAGTCACCAAATAGTCTCAGGAAAAACTGAGTATTGCACTCCTGATCAATAAATTGTGCTTATTGACATTCTTTGCAACAATGCTTGATACGTTTTAGTACATAGGCACAAGAATAAGTCATGGTCTCCATATTTGATATTTCCAAAATTCCAATCCATGTTGTGCGGCTTTATCTGTATGCCGATCTACAGTTATGGGGAAATTGTCTCAGATAAAAAGCTTTACAATTTTAGTATGATGGAATGAATTACTAGACCTAATATTACTCAAATTAAGAATTTCGGGCTCTATTAAGTTCTGAATTTTGGAGGTGATAAGCAGTTTATAATTCAGCGCCTAACAACGCCCGGCGATAGTCATCAGCCAATAACGAAAAGATCAGGGCAAAAATTATCTTTATTTGAGCTGCTGAACATTATCTGTATCCTATCTTTTTTACACTGGAGTATTTATTTTTTTCACTGAAGATAATGTATAACACTAATTTAAGGTAGTGCTAGAGTAGGAGTTGAGAGTGGGCAGGGCCTTTAACTTCTTTTCTAATCCATTGTCAGAAATCAAAAATAGAGTTTTTTTTTTTTCAAATTACTTTTTTTTATATTATAAAAGGGGGAAAAAAGAGAGGGTAAAGAAATGGTTGGTTCGGGAGACAAATAAATAAAGTCTCTGGTTGCATTACATGAAAAATGTCATGGGGGAAAAACCCCTATTTTTTTTCTCTTTTTTACTCGGTTTTAACTAAAGACCCATAAAAGTAAGATTGATATCCAGA
Source organism: Oidium heveae (assembly GCA_003957845.1). Classification (NCBI taxonomy): domain Eukaryota; kingdom Fungi; phylum Ascomycota; class Leotiomycetes; order Helotiales; family Erysiphaceae; genus Oidium; species Oidium heveae. The sequence continues at coordinate 978 of QVIK01001063.1, read as the reverse complement.
AAATACTTAATTCTTCAAAAACTTAATTATTCAAAAGATACACATTTATCTTTTTCTAGATTAATTAATAAACTAATTCCATCTCATATTGACAACAAAGTAATGACGAATTTTTTTTTTTTTCCATTTTTTCCATGCCATATGAATAATTTTCTAAGCCTATTTTTTTTTTTTTTAATTTTTTTTTTTAAAAAAAAATAAATAAATAAATAAATTATAAAACATTGTATGCTTTTAGTTCGTGACAAATTAGTCTTACCCTAAAACACTAGTGGCCTATAGCAACTTCAAAATATTACATATATTTGTCAGTCTCAAAGCTATTAAATACTAACCGTTTTGTCTTTTACGAATTTTTCAGAACCAAGAATTAGTAGGGCACAGTATCCCAAGATAAAAGATATAAGTTTTTTAGAGTAATCCTGGATATGAATAGAGTAGGGAGGGTATAGAAGTAATATATATAGAGAGATAGAGATAGGGTTGAACTAACCATACTACCCCTATCACGAATGAATAAATATACGCAAGCATATACACAATCTAGGCACGATATAGACAAATAAATAAATTTATTCCACACTTATTACTCAATAAGAAAACAGAGAATACATGGTATAATACTTATGAATGATTCAATGGAAATATCCCAGGAATCCCAGGCTCCGTCGACGGACACGAGCAATCAGCCACCCCCAATCCCCATAGTTTCCCCAATTCACAATCCCTCTTCCCCAATCGCATCATCTTCACCACCGTCAGAAACCCAGTTATCAAACAAAATAACAGTCGGTAGGCCGATTCTCAAGCCTACTGCCCCTTCCAAGCGTCCAACTTCAGGCAGAATTTCACAGAATTGCAGCGAAAGCGCTGATATGGAGAACGCATTCCTTCCAAAGGAACTTGCAGAAGTCATTGCGACCCGTCAGCGTCGTGAACGTGCTTGGCATGTTCGCGTAATGATATGCACCACTGTTC
>QVIK01001062.1:0-13065 GCA_003957845.1 Oidium heveae | reverse complement strand
GTTGAAGAACATAGCCCCATGATGATCGTCCAGGGCCTTCTGATGAACCATCAGAATACGCACATATATCTGCTGTATTGACAGTTTTTATTCAATTTTGATGAGACTGTACCCAATCTGCCTTTGTTTCAAACTTTGAACTATATGTCGGGCCTGGTAGTGGCTCCGCTGCTTCAGCTTGGGGTAGCTGTTGTAAGGCTCTTTGAAGTCGAGACATTTGGATTTCAGGCCTCTTTGAAAGCCTTGNCCACATTGGGGCACATTCTCGCTCTCCATCGAAGTGGGTGACGATCATCTAGTGTATTGAGTCTCGCAGCAAGTCGTAAACGGTAACTTTCGAGGAGTATTCGAGCTGGAGGGATGCCCCCTTCGCTATGTAGAACAACATTGGGAGTGGTCCTCCAAACTGGAAGAGCAGCTCTCAAGGCTAAGAGCAAAACTTTATCAATTAGACCGCAACTCTGTGAAGTAGGCGGTGTTATGGTCCCTCTTGCTGTTGGACGTGTCATCCCTGGCCACCATACTTCCGCACCGAAGGTCGCTACTGAAATCACACATGACTCTACTACCGTTATTAAAGCCCTTGGAGCAGCACCTCTCATAACTGAGTTCGTCCGTCTCAAATTCTGAGCTATTTTGAGTGCCTTCGCGCACCAGGTTTCCACATGATACTTGAACGAAAGGCGAGGGTCTAGATACACACCCAACCAGCGGATTTGTTCAGCCGGATTGATCAAATTTCCATTCACGGCAATTCCAACAGGATCTTCTTTCTTGCTACCGGGAAACTGGATTACCTCCGATTTTTCGGCATCAAACAAGACTGCATTCTCTTCAGCCCAGTTTATTAAGCTGTCTACCTCTCTCTGTACTGCAGCCGCTGACTCGGAGATTGTGCGTCCAAAGCCAAGGATTCCAACGTCATCAGCGTAGCTAAAACGTGCGATCGTGTTTCCGCTACGCATTGGTTCTGCCATATATAGGAGAAAAAAGAGAGGAGATATTGGTGATCCCTGAGGTAATCCACACGTTAATTCCTTTAGCTCTGTTACTCCTCCTTGAAACTTGACTTGTACTTTTCGACTCTCCAGGAAAGAAGATGTCCATCGGAGTATTGAATTAGGCCAGCCTTGAGCTTGCATCCGCCATATTAGCCTATTATGTAGTACTGCATCAAAGGCACCTTGTACATCAAGTGTGGCGAATGTTGAAGCCCACCCTTGCGACTTTGCTTCCTCAATATCATGCACTAATCAAGAAACAAGATCATTTTCAGATCGTTTTAATAATGCTACGAATTGCTGGCGACGAACTATATCCCATATAATGGCAACATGTGACATTCTTTTGGCCAAAATCCTCTCCAAACCTTTTCCCAAAGAAGACAACAGTGATATCGGCCTCTACCCTTTTACGGATGATGGATCCCGCCCAGTTTTAGGAAGAAAAACCACTTCAGCAAGCTTGAAGCATTGCGGGTGGTAACCATGACGGAGGCAGGCGCGAAAAAGTTGTGTGACATGTGATTCTATGATTTCCCAGCAAGCTGCAAGTAACTCAACGGATATCCCGTCGGCTCCAGGGCTGGTGTTGCTACTTCCAATTGTGTAGGATTTTACCTCATTTTCTGACAACTCCTCCGACCATGGAATGTGCCCTACGCCTGAGAGTGAACAGTTAGGAAGATCATCGGACGCGGAGAATCTTGCCAAAAGACTGTCTCGAAGAATTCTAGCACGTTCCGCCTGATCGGATACAAATCGTCCCTCGTGTCTAAGCGGAGGAGTGATACTAGCCTGACGAGGGCTCGCCGATCTCATAAGTTTGAACGTTTCTTGTGTTGTTTTCATATCCTCTACCTTCTTTTTCCAATATTCTCTTTTGGCTGCGGCGACTATAATTCTGAATTTCTTTGCCCGTGAGGTGCGCTCAGACTCGTTAATTGCATCTTGATAATCTAGGTTGGCGAATTTACATTCAGGTGTCCACCAAGCCGCGCTCCTTTCACTTTTCTTGTTGGGGCGCTTACCAACGGCTTTTAATGCGCTATCTAAGGCCCAACATATTCCCTGCGCATAATTCTCTGTCTGTTCTACCGTATTTAAAGTGGTGAGTGGAGGTAGCCATTGCGAAACTACTCGGATGAATTGGGGTATATTTGCTTTGGTGACTTTGAGTTTCTCATTAAGTGTTGGTAGATGTTTATTTGATGATTTGTGGTTGGGGACAAAACCACAAATGGATAGATGGTCGCTGGTCATGCACTCTTCAGTGCCGACCTAAGCCATAGTTTCACTTACGTTAGTAAATGCTAAATATAAGGTATTTCCGGCACGATGTGTCGGTTCACCTGTAATAAGGCAGATTAGATTATGCTAGTCAGCCCATCTCTGTATCTCTTCGCCTTGGCCATAGTAGCTGTTTGTGCTAGGTTGCCAAGCCCGGTAGACAGAGTTAAAGTCACCGATCGCTACTGCTCTAGATGTCGGTGTCCATGCTACAAGAGGTTGCACAGTATCGGGATCATGCGGTGCTTTGTACACATTTAAAAACATAATATCATTTACTTCAACCCAACAATAGTCACCAGTTGGGGAGGGCGGGTAAAATTGTTTTGATATTATTTTTTGGGGGTCTTTTCTGATATATGTTGCTGCTCTAGGTCGAATATTATCACCACCGAAGGGAAGATAAAGATCAAAGTATGGGTGATTCTTTGTACGACCCGACCACCACGGCTCTTGGATTAACAAGACATCTATTCTTAGTTCACAAGCACGAGCCAATGCAATATCTTGTGTGGTTCCCCCTCTTCCGACGTTTATTGACAAGAAGTTTATTACGTCTTGGAATGGGTGACGACCCTTTGGGTTGCCCTTCATAAGCGCATTGCGCCACTTATCGAGCTCTCGGCTATGGACGCTTGGGAATTATTAGTAGTATTTTCATCTGCTGGCTCTTGACTACTTGTAATATCAAGGACTTCGATACGCATAGAGGCAGCTGATTCTTCAGCAGCTTTGGCTCGAAGTACAGCTTGGTACTCTCTCTCACCTGCCTGACGATAAGCCTTCATTTGCTCTTTAGTAGGAGCACCTGAGCGTGTTGGGCGCGCAAGACATCTGCGGCTGTTGGAACTATGTGGACCACCACAGTTTCGGCACTTAGTAGCAGCCATATATGAATTTTCTATGTGGTTAGTAGAGCCACAGTTTCCACACGATGGTGCCCTAGAGCAATTCTTCGTCGGATGGTGGCCATTGCACCATTTACAAAGCTCTAATGGTTGCTGCATTTTGAATTCTCTCGCAATTCCAGACTCATCAAAGACTCTAAAACTTGTGCAAGGAGCCTTGGGAAAATATGCTATCCAGGTTCTGTGAGGAGCCGCAGGTTTATTTCTACCGTATAGTTTTACGTGGGCTGGACGCAAAGAGCAGACCCTCTCAATTTCATCAGTAAGCATAGATTTCTTTACTTCTACCTCTCCTTGCTCTTTACGGATAGTTACAGGGACAGTAGTGACAATAACTGGTATCCAATTGGTTGCAGATTCTAAATTTGCTCTGGATAAAAAGAGCCTATTTCCAGCATTTAGGATGGTCTCGCGAGCTTCTGTACTACAAGGACTCAGGGCGAATCCCGAGTGAACGGGCTTTACCTTTCCAAAAAGTGTAGGTGAAATAGCCAGTTTTCTAACGATAACCTCGCGAATTCCCGCAGGAGATAGCTTACGCCACTCATGTTCTTAGGGTAGCCGAACAAAAAGTCTTTTATCTGTGGTAGCTACTGTAGGGGGGTCTCTTGATAGAGACTTTTCTTTGTTAGCCACTCTTTAAGTAGCTTTTCTAACAGGCACTACTGTTGCTTTATTACCCAGAGTTATCCGAGCTTTCTTCTTGCCCTTACGAGCCACTATTGCCCACGTACTCTTTGCTGTTTCAGGAATCTCTGGTAGAACAACCGTCCCTTGTGCATTCCTCAAACTTGAGTCTTTAACCATAGTGTTTCTTGGGAACGCTACAGCAACTTTCTTTACTGCGGTTTTTCCCTTTACTAATCCATAGCCACTGCCTTTGCTCGGTCGAGAGTGTGTTGGGATCTTTGGAGGATTTGGTGAGGTATCGACCGCCGCAAAGTTTGCGATGGCCAACTGAATGTATGCTTTGAAAGCTGTAACTTCCTCCTTTTCGATTTCTTCTTTAAGGTTTGCTAAGGTACTTTCTATGCTACTAATAGCAGTTGTACATATCATAAGACGAGCGTGCCAGGCACGTTCACGACGTTATCGGATCGCAACTATCTCAGCTAGTTCCTTGGGGAGGAACGCGTTCCCAGTACTAATTTTGTTGCTACAGCTTGGAGTGGGTCCTTCTGTAATTGGGCGCTTGGATGGGGCAACAGGCTTGAGAATTTGTCTGCCGTCTGATGTCTTTGTTGGTGGTTCTAGATTTAACGGAGGTGGTTGTGACGCGAAAGGGGAAGGTGAATTGGGTAATGGAGGGATTGGGGGAATATGGGGTGGTTGATTGCTCGATTCCGTTGAAGGAGCTTGAGATTCTTGAGATATATTCATTGGATCAATCATTATTATCCCACACGTGGCATATATCTATGTCTGTGGGATTTAAATTTAAACCCTAAACCTAATAAAGTAAACTTCTCCTTACCCCCCCGTTCATACCGACCGATCGTACTTCCCCGTGGTCCTAGACACAAGACTAGAACACCTTCTAGCAAAGCGCATAGCTTGGATAGCTTTAAGGTATAAAGTATTCGCTAGGCAATAATTTGGTGCTCTTCCAAACAGATCCGCAGTTGACCTCACAACTTGCCTTACCAACAACGTAGAGCGACCTTTAAACGAAGGATTCGCGACAAGCATGTTACCCTTGGTATTAAGGGTAGCAAAACATGGCACTGGTCAAGCAGTGTATACAAATAGGACATTAACCATTTCCCTAGCGGACAGCCAAAGCAATTCTATTCCGAAAACCGAATAAGACTGATTCTAGTCAGATTAAATATAACTGAGTATTAAGTCTAGTAAATTTTCTTGAAAAGGTTACCGAGAAAGTAGTTGCAGAACTTCTCTCGGGTTGGTGCGAGGTAAGTGTAGCGTTGCAATAAGACCAGGTGAGTAACCGTTATCAATTTTCTTGCATTGATACGATATATTGGAAACATATTAGCGGTAGCCTTGCAACATCATTTACTGACGATTGTGAATTCATGATTGAAACAAGCAGTACACTAGAATTCGGCAGAAAGAATAGCTAATGCTGGCACGTTAGCTCAGAAATAGGGGGTAGAAAACCTATTCCAATTTGATTATGGAAACACAGACTATAATATTTACCAAACGTCGTAAGATCTAGACAGAAGTATAGAAAACCGACTTTTATATTAATGAGTGGTCCTTTAATTTTCTCAGATAAGCAACGCGGTGGCTCGATTTTTGATTAGACCCTGACTTATATTTCAAGACTCACAAATAAATGTATAATCAGAAAGCACGCTAGACGGAAGCACGACTTAGGCCTGTAGTTTATTCAAAAGGCCTACCTCCAGTAAATCAGCGTCCGATTCTTTGTACAAATCACATTTCTAGAAGATCGCTGAACACTTTCATTGCGTACCACATAACTTTATTGAGCATTTTGTCATTTTTGGGAAATTTCCCGTCTCCTGAAGCTTAAATTCAGCGCATGTATATTACATTATTTTCGCACATGTGTATATCATTGGAATGAGAGGTTAAGAGGTGAAATTCAGGAAATTGGTATTTTGCAGAGCATCGCATAGTTCTAGGTTGTGAATCGCACTCAAGAGCTGGTGAAAAGTAAATGATGTATCGGCTTTGAACATCTGTTGGCTGTGATTTCTATCATTTATCAAGCATCATTGAGGAAGCCTTTTCGATGATAGCCTACTGATTTGATCTATTTAATATAAATGGTGGCATAATCATCAATCTAGATAAATAATTGCACAGAAGCGTATATTATGATCAAAATCATTCAGAGCTATGTTTAAAGATTAATGGATAAGAGTTCAATAGTTTTCAGATTGTATACTTGGTTAAAAATCCGTGGCAGCAAAAGTAAATGATCGTACAAAAAGACGATGAGTGTATCTAACGTGATCGATGATGTCAGTAAACAATCTGACGCGACAAAGTATCTTATCGGGCAAACACGTCGGAGCGTGAACGTATCTAGAGTGGCTTTAGTAATTTAAAATAAACTGATAAATACCTATAGACCTTACTATAAAAGCGATAGATCAATGCTGAATATCAAGTTTTCAGTGCCGAATAACAAATCCCAATAGTAAAACTAAGAAGCCGCCTAGAATTATTTGAACAAAATTCAAAAAGAAAAGAACCATCACTTCCAGCATGGGTTTTTCTTTGGAAAAGGCTAGTCAAAATGGAGCCTACAAGGTATGTAGCCGACATCTCCTTGGTAAGCCCTGGCATCGAATGGAAAGACCATTTGATCTCCTAAAAGGAATCTCAGCATTTTTGTGACTTACCGCTTGTGTAGAAAAAGCAAGCTAACGTACATTCTTCATCTATGAGACCTTCGTAATTGATTGAATTTTCCAAAGTTATTTAAGACATGGTAAACACTAGTTCTAATCTAAAATTGCCAACTTTACATCATCTCAATGTAAGTAGCGACTTTTCCAAATCCAATCAAGCTGATATTAACATCCCCTACCAGGATTCTCAATCACAGCGTATTTTATGGCTTCTAGAAGAACTCGAGATAGACTACAATTTAGAACTCTACTCACGCCATCATAAGAACCTTCGTGCGCCTTCATCTTTGACGGAAGTTTCGTCACTAGGAAAGTCTCCCGTGCTTGTTAGTTCTGATGGTCGCACTATCACTGAGAGTAGCGCCATAGCAACTTTCCTACTGAATAATTATGATACAACACATAGCTTCGAAAATTCCGATGGGCTTCGGGATGAGATGATATCATCGTTTGTTGGTTCTTCACTTGGCATTATGTTAAGTTTTGAGTTGTTCCTCGACCTTGGCAATAAGTTCTCTCCGTGGCCTGTGAGATGGCTGATTAGAATAGTTTGGAAAAGCGTCCACAACAACTTTCTTGGCAAAGAAATACGACTTGGGCTTAAATGGCTGGAAGAAGAGTTAGGGAATGAGGAGTGGTTTGGAGGAAGTAAATTATCTAAAGCTGATATAATGGTTAGCTGGCCATTAGATTTAATAGTCGGTCGCGAGTGGCTTGATTTGGAAAAGGAGTTTCCTAAATTATGGGAATGGAGACAAAACGTACAAAAAAGGCCTGCATGGAGAAGGAGTTTACTAAAGGGAAACGGCTACGATTTGCATAAGTGGTGAATTATGAAAATTTTTAGAAGATTTACGATTATCAACATCTTTTTCACATCGTCTTCTGTTATTTATTTCTTTTTCCGGACCCTTTACACGGAAAGAAAAACAAACCTTGAATATTAAATTTTTCCAGTAAAGATCAGCATAAACCCTAGTAAGGTACCCTAAATTTGATGAAAGATTTGATTATAGGAGAATCTGGGGTTCAGTAGCTGTTCCCTACAGTTATTTCATGATGTTTTGTTTTTGTTGTCACTTTATAATGCTTGGCTTTCCTAGTATCATCTAAAGGTTGCTGAAATTATCACAAGACTCTAATCTTATTTGGTTCCTATAACCCCAGAATACCAACTAAGTAAGTTTTCAAGAATCTTATTCTGTTCCTATCAAGGAATTAGACATCGGTTATGGCTGTATAGATTAACTTCCTGAGGCTTTAAAGAGGTCGATATCAAAATCCGTAAAAAGAAATATTAGAAAGGTCTAATATTAACTAATATGATTTTTAGATGCCACAATCAAGTAATTGTCTGACCGATATAAAGAAATTAGACTTCAAGGACCTCAAAACATTACTTCTATTACTCGAAGCCAAAGTTAAGGGTAAGCAGGATGATAACAAATACATACTCGAAAATTTAGTCAAGTTACTGGCAAAATGGAATCAAGGCTCAAAACTAGGGGATAAATTAACCAATGGATTCATAAGTGATCTTTGGAATACTCTCAATCATCCACCCCCATGTAGTCTTGGGACGGAGTATATGTATCGGGCTGCAGATGGAGGGTTTAATAACATTAGAATTCCAGATCTGGGTCGTTCTGGCACACCTTATGCAAGAATTGCAAAGCCAGTAATGCTTCAAAGCATTGCTCTCCCAGATCCTGGCGTCATTTTTGACAGTCTCTTGGTGCGAGACAATACCTTCGAACCACATCCAAATAAGATCTCAAGTATGCTTTTTTACCTGGCGTCCATTATCATTCATGATATCTTTCGAACTGTTGGTTTCTTTCTTTCATTTGCCTTCGATTGCCCTATTCTAATTTTGAGAAGGACCATAATGATTTTAATATCTCAAATACAAGCAGCTATCTTGATCTTGCACCGCTCTATGGCAGCAACCAAAAGGAACAAGACACCATTCGTACATTCAAGGATGGAAAGCTAAAGCCTGATTGTTTTGCGGAAAAGAGAATCTTGGGGTTCCCCCCAGGAGTCGGTGTTATGCTGATTATGTTCAATAGATTCCACAATTATATAGTTACGCAACTGGCGGCGTGGGTGACTAAATCATGTGATAATTTATGGGTATCTAATGTTTTGCAGAATTAACGAAAATAAACGGTTTGATAGACCGCTTGATCACAATGCGAACGATGCTTGGATTAAATATGATAATGATCTTTTTCAGACTGGACGTTTGATTACATGCGGTCTTTACGTCAATTGTGTTCTGAAAGATTATGTACGCACAATCTTAAACCTGAATCGAACCGATTCAAAGTGGAATCTAGATCCAAGAACCGAGCAAGGGAAAGCTTTGTTTGATATTAAAGTGCCAGAGGGTGTTGGAAATCAAGTTGCGGCAGAGTTTAACGTCATCTATCGATGGCATTCCGCTATCTCAGAGCGAGATGACCAATGGACTCAGGATTTATACAACAAAATTTTTGCTGGTAAAAATCCTGACCAAGTGACTCTAGACGAATTTCTTAGAACTTTGGGTGGATTTGAAGCAAAGATATCTAATGACCCATTGGAACGGAGTTTTGCAAATCTCTCTCGTAATCCTGACGGAAAATTTTCTGATGATGATCTAGTAAGTATTCTAGAAACATCTATTAGTGACATTGCCGGCTCATTTGGAGCTAACACTGTTCCTAAAATCCTACGTCTTGTGGAAATACTAGGGATTGTTCAGTCTCGCGTATGGAATATGGCATCATTAAATGAGTTTAGAGAAGCCAGTGGTCTCTTAAGTCATAAAACATTTGAGGATATTAATCCAGATCCCAAAGTTTGTGAGAAGTTACGGACTCTGTATGGCCATCCTGACTGTGTTGAATTGTACACTGGCTTGATTGCAGAAAAACCAAAGCCCCCAATTTCTCCGGGCTCTGGACTATGTGTCAATTTTACAACTTCATACTCAATACTGTCAGATGCTGTATCATTAGTAAGAGGAGATCGTTTTTTTACAATAGATTACACAGCGAAGCATCTCACTAATTGGGGGCTAGTAATTCTTTTCAATAATTGTTAGTATTTGCTAATATACACAAGGTTTAAAGAGGTTGAATCCAATACATCTACTAATGAGGGCTGTGTGCTTTCCAAACTTATCCTCCGCGCTTTTCCTCATCATTTCAAAGATAATTCTATATATGCTCACTTTCCCTTCGTTATCCCTGACGAAAACATGAAAATTCAACAGTTGCTTGGCCGGACTAACAAATACTCGTGGGATAAGCCCAAACGAGAAATCGAACTAGTGGTTGTTGAATCACATGCTGCAGCACAGATGATTCTGAATGACCAAGTTAATTGGAAATTTATTGGAGATCAAAATACCTCACTTCTAACAAGTGACTATAGCATTAAGTATGACCTAGATTCCAACAAGACTGGAGTTATTTAGTCTTCATGGATGTTGAGTTACTAACTTAATTTAAGGGCGCACGTGAAAGATTTAGAGGATGAAGTGAGAAAATTCTATCATGGAACTACAACAAAGCTCCTTGAGAAATATACTTCTGAGGCTCCAGGAAAGAATGCATATCAAGTGGATATTGTTCGAGATATATCTAATTTAGTCAACGCTCGCTTTGCAGCTTGTGTATTCGACTTTTCCGTCAAATCAGACCAATGTCCCAAAGGAACTTTCACAGATCAAGAAATATATGAAAACCTTGCTCTTTTATATTCTAGCTCTATATCCAACCACGATGTTGCTAGAGGCTTTGAATTACGTGAAGCAGCATGGAATTCAAATCATAAACTAAGCAAACTGATCAGAAAATATACAGACCAAATTAAATCACCAAGCTTACTTGCTCAAATCAAAGAAAAGCTAAATAAGAGAGCGCTAATTCCCTCATATGGTATTACCTTGATACAACAAATTCTCAAGACCAATATTTCAACTAAAGATATTGTTTGGAATCATATGTAAGTTTTTTTTCAATTAGTTGGTGAGGTAACGCAGAAACGAAGGCTAAAATAATTTTAGTCTGCCAACTGCTGCATTTATCACAGTTGGATCTTCACAAATTTTTTGTCAGGCAGTGGATTTTTACCTTGGAGAAGGTTCAAAGCATTTACCAGATCTCTTCGAGTTGTCCCAGGCGAATACTCCTGAAGCAGATGAAAAGATCGAAAGATAGTAAGTCCCAAAATATTTCGGTCACTCGTCCTCCCCTTTTTTTTTAATATTTTTAGTTTGCGACATTATTCACTTTCTCATTTTAGAAAGAAAATATACTAATCTAATAAAAAGTTTCCTGGAAGGTGTCCGTCTTTCATCAATTAGTGGTATCTACCGCGTTTATCAGCCTAAATCAAGTAATAAGGAATCATCAACTACTCTCAAAGATGGTGATCATACTTATACAATTGTAACTGGACAACGAGTTATAGTAGATCTTCCTGCAGCTTCCCGTGACGCCAAGGCTTTTGTGGAACCTAATGAAGTTATTCTAACTCGACCACTTGACACATATCTCCAGTATGGCTTCGGGCCATATCAAAACACAAGTAGTAAAGACTTAAATATTATTGCCATGACTACGATATTTAAGAGTATCATTGGATTGAAAGGATTACGTCGTGCACAAGGTAGCGGCCCTAATGGTAGCTGGATCTGGGGCGAAAGTCAAGGTCATCTGAAAAAAGTTGAAATATTACCTTCTGTACCTGGATTGACTTCTTATACATATATGAACCAAGATCAAAGTAGTTTTTGCTCTTTCCCAACCACGATGAAGATACATTGGGATCGGTAACAATAGCACATAAGTAATTCAATTTTTTTTTAAAAAAAAAGGTGAAATCACTTGTATCAAAATTAAATAAGAAATTAATATTATCATATATAGAAGAAGCCAATGTAACTAGCATATATATCTCACAGAAATTAAAAAAAAATAAACAATATTATGGTTGTGCAGAAATTTCACTTAACGGTGGATTACTTTCTCATGCACTAAAAAATAGCAGGAAACCGATCTAAGGACCTCCATTTTTGACTTCAAGAATCCATTACTCTAGTGACTTATACTAACCCCTTTATCAGGCGGAGTTATGGATATTTTAAAAGGACAGACATAGATAATTATCAAGTTAAGTCGCGCACCACTCCATGTACAAGGAAAAAAAAAAAAAAAAAAAACGTCACTCGCGTCTCACAGTCATTTAGGGATTGAATAATTTTATTGGATGATACTTAATAATAAAGTGAATTAAATGATAAATATGCTTCTAGCNCCATGTAAAAGGAAAAAAAAAAAAAAAAAAAACGTCACTCGCGTCTCACAGTCATTTAGGGATTGAATAATTTTATTGGATGATACTTAATAATAAAGTGAATTAAATGATAAATATGCTTCTAGCTCACTGATAATATTCCATAAGTAGAATAGTAAATGTTTTGTACTTGGAAAAATAAACCAATAAACCAAAAAAAAAAAAAAAGGGCTAATCGCTACATTTACAATAACGATATTTTTGAAGGATTATTTATGCACATGTACTTACCTGTCAAACATGACTCGCGTATTTTTTTTTTTTAAAAAAAAAAAATTTTTGTATTTAAAAAGTTTATGCATAAGTGCGGTGCGGTGCGGTGCGGTGCGGTCAGTCGTCTTTGATAATTAAATTTTACCGATCCTTGTTAAAAAAAAAAAGACCGCATACATACAATATATGTACACTTGAGCCCGAAAATAATGTGTTTTTTAGTACATGTCGATTTAAGGCGAATCCTTACCTTTATCATACCGAGCCGTGCCCCATGGGCATTGATTGGGTTTTTCGGTGAATCTAGAATCTTAGAATCGCTAATTATCATTCATTTTGGCTTTGGATAGTTACCCGTGCGTTCACACACCCTTCGCTAGTCGCTTAGGGTGTGCGGAATCAAAAAGCACTATCGGAATCAAAAAGCACTATCAGATTATCCTTAAACATAACATTATACCTAACAACATATCATCCACGACTCCAAGTAACTTTAATTCTCAAAATCAGCACCCTTAATCTTCCCTAAAATGCCTCAAATTAGAAAGAAGCACTTAGCCATCACTCCAGATGAGAAATCACGTCTAGAAATGGCCGTAAGCTGGATCATAGATCCAGAAGCTTCTGACCCTCACACTGGAAAATCTCCTACTGCTACACAGGCATGCCGTATCTATCACCTAGACGAAGCTCGCTTTCGAAATCTGATTCACAAGAGGGCTCATAGACAACGGAATCAGCCCTCGAGTGAGTTTGGGATGTCATCAAAAAGGGGTGGCAGCAATAGGATCCTTAGCCCTGGTCAAGAGAAAGTGATTTGCGATTATATCACTAAGTTATCGACGAAGGGAGAGTTAGGGGCCACGAGAGAGCTCATTTATAGTGCTGTATGTTCTCTTTTAGCCAAGGAATCACCGCCTAGGGAACCCCCATCCACTTCTTGGCTCTTAAAATGGT
>QVIK01001061.1:0-13073 GCA_003957845.1 Oidium heveae | reverse complement strand
GGGGGGGAATTTAATCATTTTCAATACACGATCGTCCACTTGCAAATCCATCTACAAGGCTCCTATAATGCATATAGTATCTTTTGACATAACCAGAACCAATTGACCATCCTCACCTTCATATGTAATCTGATGTATCTCCGTGTCACATTCTAGTCTTGCCCATTGCTTAAAAATACCGTGGTCTTGTCCCGTCGGTGATGCTGGGAAGACCGGAACGGAACTAAAACTACAGGGTGCATTTGTCCTGTCAGAGTTGGCATAACAACAAAATGACTACTACCCTATTGTTACGGTAAAAAAAATTGTAGGGGGGGGGCATTTCTCGTTTCAGGGATCATAGCCCGCTAGTGCAGAGCTAGTAAACTCTAATAATATTCTATAAGCCTGGATCATTAGGCGAAAATATATATAATTAATTTTCCGTACAATTTCATAAAGTATTTTATCCTTGGATTTAGATATTACCCTAGACTGCTGAAGATTACGATATCAAGTGTGTAGGTGAAAAGATAAGAAGTAGTATGTATCAGTTGGATGTTCTGGGGTTGTTTTACAGATCTAGAAAAAAAAGGTCCCCGTATATTTTGGGAGAAAGAATGAGGCTCTAATGATTGTGAAAAATACTGTCAGAGAATAGTATCTATAATTGATGGGGGGGATCTCTATGCGGCCCTGGCCCTCCTTGATGCAGGACAACGCTCCTCACGCAGGAGCCAGGACGATGGAAGAGATGGGGGGAGAGAATCAATACTCCAATTCCTTGGCCTCCTAATTTCCCAGACCTTGATCCGAGAGAGGCTGTTTGGGATAGCATGGAAGATTATATTCAGTTCAACTATCCAAGCCTAGGTAGCGGAAAACAACGGTGTCGAGATACACTTCGACTGGTTTAGAACGAAGCGTGGGACTCCGTGTCCTCTGAATACTTTGTCAAACTTATTGAGACTACGCTGTCCGGATATAAGGCGGTTATAGATGCTGATGGGGGTCTCACAAAGTATTGAGGACTGTGGTTTTTATCTGCTTTTGTTGATCCTATTTGTAAATCATTGTTTAAAACTTTCCTTCAGTTTTCAAGTTCAAAATTTTGATGGCATAATTGCATAGATTTTTATGCAGCAGATCATGTATGAATTAGGCTTAAATTAGAAGAAATGACCCACCTACAATTTCTCTGTCGGATGAATTTTCCATACATTTTCTGCCAAGAAATTTCATAAGTACGGGGGATAAACTCTTTTTTATAGCTGATCATTCTTTATTGGGATATGATCATCTCGCTTATACCCCTACTAGTGGCTTCACATAGAATTTCTACCGTGGCCATAGAGTATTGTGGTTGCTATTGCTATTGCTATTGCTAATGCATTGCGAGGCTGCAAAGCCAATGGTGAACAATGCTGCCAACTTACATCACTCCCAGTATTTTGACGGAGCTGGATAAATTGCTTTTGTGTTCTTAACGTCCCGGGCACAAGCCTAGTGCTCATAGAGCATGAGTCAACCACAGAGTTTGAAGATATTGATATTTAAGTAGAACACTCATACANTATTTTGACGGAGCTGGATAAATTGCTTTTGTGTTCTTAACGTCCCGGGCACAAGCCTAGTGCTCATAGAGCATGAGTCAACCACAGAGTTTGAAGATATTGATATTTAAGTAGAACACTCATACAATGGATAGCATTCGCTGATACCACTACCTAGGTAAGCGTGGACTTGCACCCCAACCTCAACCGTGAGTATCCAACTAAGGGAAAAGTCCCAAAAAAACCTTAGCCTATCCTAGTATACTTAATCAGATATCTTCGCCTTCTGCAGCGAAGGTAGAAGGGTCTGCTGGATTCGAACCAGCCGTCATCCGTATCAAGTGGGGCAGGTGTTCAAGCTACCCAATCTCTACTTGGAAGACTGGCCTGGATGACTTTCCGCTAAGTCATCCGACTCAAAGGATAAATTGCTTGATTTGCTAGCCATTCAAATTATTTGAGTATTTGGCCGAAGTTAACTTCATCATAAACCTAGATAGGAGTGGAAGCGCAATATCAAAGTCATTCTTCATGATCTTACGAAGGTTCTCATATTACTGCCGGTCGATAGAGCCACCAACCCTTTAGCAAGATGTAAAAGTCGACTATTTTTGCTTGGCATCCTCGTTGACTGTAAAAATATGTAGGTATTACGTTGGTAAGATATTAGGTTGAAGGATGAGATATGCAAGAATCTAGAGCCAGTAATATTCCCTTTCGACTTGAAAATAAAAGTAAAATGCCGTAACCATTTTTACAGACTTTATTTCAGCATTAACGAACTTTTTATTAAGCTATATTAAGAAAGCTGCGAGGAATATCCATTCCTCTGTAATTGAGGCACAGTATGCCAATAAGAATTACCTGTATTGGAGTTGATGATATTTTCATCAAAATCACCTAATTATGGAATATTCGTGACGTTATAATCCAACACTATTGCCTCAGAAAACTCTTCAAGAATATTGTCTACATCCATTAACTCTGATAAGTTTCCAACATATTCAAGTGTTTCTAACTCATCAGCTTAATAGAGGGTGTTAGCGTCTATCTGAATCACGCCAGGTAGAATTATGTTGCTAGTACCTTAGAGTAAGTTCTGCAGGGTAGGGATTTCATCGGAATCGTTTCTCTCAGGATTTGTTGTGATAAATCGCTAATATCACACCATACAGTGTATGATTTTGATTTGGCAAGTAGTAAGATGTAGTGGGTCACAATTTTGGCAAAGCGTGGCCATGGTTGCAGCAAATATGTAAGTAAATAAAGGTATCGTTGAACTTAGTTGAGTTAATTGAGGTTTAGCAAAATAATGGCATGAATTCGTATATAGCACGTGATACTCTCTTAGACGTCAAATAGTGAAAAAAAATAAAAAGACATAGGACCAAGTACCTACTCTCAGTCCTACTCTATTTCGAAAAACGTACATTAGTTCCATAATTTTGGTTAGTTTGTACTAGAGTCTGGCCAGCTCATCGGGCACCGAGGAGCCTAGGGATGTGGTGATGAAGTGTTGTGGTGTTGTCAGATGTGTTGTTGAACTCGTGTGGGTCCGGTTGTTGCGACTTTCGGTCGCTCCAACATGCCCCATATCTTGTATCTGACCAATCAATATGTGTGACTTCCCCTGTCGCGGAGTTTATCAAACACCGATGATGGATCAGCAAATGCACAGTCCAGCTACATAAGATAGGGCCAAGATTCTCGCTTAGATCGCAACTACCAATCAGACGGCGGGTTGGACAGGGGGGGTGGGGGGAGGGGTCAAATTGCGATCTTGTTTAAACCCGCCGAAAATGAGATTTGTGTTATTTAAATCCTCAATAGCACTGAAAATTTTACTATGAGACTCATCCGACGTAAATTGTGCTGGCTATCGGCGTTGGAAGCGGCAAAAAACAGCATTTTTTGATGGGGAAGCTTGGACCACCCGTAGTTTTTCTGGCATATTTGCGTATGGAAGAGGAGGATCAGATCGTCCAACCAATAGAAATACTCACTAGCATGCTATATAAATTTCAGTGAGTAATTCTATAAATTATCTAATTCATTACCGCTTTACCTGATTGAAAGTATACATGTCACTTCCCAATTTAAAATTGAGAATCTGAAGTGAATTTCGTCTTGGCCCCTCAACGGCCAGCTATTTACAATTTCCAGAACAATATCACATAATTTAACAATTCTAACATTAAATTGAAGCCATCAAATACAAACCACCCATCATAAAATCCTCAAATCATACTTTTGGAAATCACCAATACGTTACATTATCCTATCATTTAAAAATTTCGAATTGAAAAAAATGTCTTATTCTCAAGAAAGCCTTGCTAAAGCCGTGTCGGAGTACCGTGCGGGAAATTATCCTACGATTCGAGCAGCAGCGATCTAGTTCGCTATTCCTTATTCAACATTGAAAGACCATGTCAATAAGAGTCACAGGGTTTCCAGCCTCTCAGATCGCCAACGCTTATCTCCTGATTAGAAACAGTACTTGGTCAACTGAATCTTAAACCTTGCATCAGCCAAAAACCTACTAAGTCACGTACGATTCCGGGAGATGGCACAAAAGGTTTTACAATCTCAAGGGGATGGCGCTCCTCTTGGTCATCCATGTGTTAGAAAATTTCTGTGGCGGAATCCTTCCATTCATACGACTCTAGTCTGTCCTCTTGGAAGCGATCGGATTGAGAGGACTTCATATGATGCAATAAGCAAATATTATAACCTTTTCCACGAAGTCAAGCAAAGATTAGAGATTGAAGACGAGGATATCTGGAATGTTGATGAAGTAGAAATGGCACAAGGTATTTGCTCAAACTCGACTGTAATTACCCCAATTACCATGAAGAAAGCGCATAAAAACGCACCGTGAACCCGCGAATGGGTTACCGTAATTAAGTCAATACACATGAACGTGAGAAAAATCTGTCAACTAGTTATCTTTAAGGTTGAGGACTTACAAAGCTTATGGTTTGAGGAGAAAACCCTTTATTTCATCTATATAAGATCTTTGAATGAATATACTAGCAATAAAATTGGATTAAACTGGCTTCGAGAAACATTTATTCCTGGGACATCACTATCGGTACCCTCATATTGGAGATTTTTACTTCATGATGGAAAATCCTCTAGATAGATTTCTCTTCCCTATAGCTAAAATATAAACTAACCATCTTTGTCACTGTTCAAAAAGGTAAGCAATGGAGATTAAACTTGTTGAAGGTAATTTTATAATTTAACTGTGGATTCTAAATCTACGTACACATCTTGTATTTATATTCCTGTGAATGGTATCTCTGACCAAGACTTCCAAGGATTCATTTTGGTGGTTTTCTTCGAGAAGGTCCGATTAGTTTCTACAAGATTGTCTTTAACCATAGTGTTACAATCCTTTTTACCATCGCATGGATACAAGAGAGATTCCAAGATATTCCATAGTGAAGGTTCTGGAATCTTCTTTATTAATGTTGCGGCATGTGCTAGAAAGGGTATGCTACAGGCACTTATCGGCTTGCTAGCCGTCACATCAATCGGGTAAAGTGTTTATGAATGATGGAGATAATGTTGGCACTAGGGGAATCGAGCAGCTGAGTTTATACAACCACCCCTTTGGATTCTAAAATGCTCTTTAAATGTGGAGAGCATAGCTCATATTAGGCTAGCAGCAAAAGCTAATGCACGTTAGCCGACATAGAGAAGGACGGATAGAAGGTAGGTACTTGGACTTATGGAGTTATAGCGGTTATGTTCTAGTATGGCATTTGCAGTGGTCAAGCCTGTCACAATGCACTTTGCATTTCGCGAATTACTTTATGAGCAACTATCATCTTTTCATCAGAATGATTGATTAATTGTCCATATTCTCAAGGAAATAAAATAAGAATTCGATCAGAAATAAGCGTTTTTAGAAATAAATTTTAATTTGTAGATTATCTCGCTGATACCTGCCAACTTTTTGACTAGAAATCTGTAACACCTTTTAATACTTCAAGCAGGACTCTGTACAAGCTGGACCTAGCAAACATCGTAGTACTCAAATGAAATAATGTCTTTTTGACTTTACAAACCCTCTCAGATATACCTACCTCTAGGGACTAGAAGTTTAGAGCTCAACTTGTGGATTTTTCTTCTTAACGACCGGACCAATTTCATTAGCCGAATAGAAAAGTTAGGTCTACAAATATTTCAAAATAGAGCCTCTGTTTGTTATGTATATTAACACAATGTTTTACTTACGAATCTCTAGGTATCCGGCTTTCTAATAGATTTACTTTTTTTTTTTTTTTTTTGGGAGAGATCAACGATTGAAAATGCTTCAAGCGTCTATTGAATATTTGTCTGCAGGTGCGAATAGACATCCATCTACAGCCGACTGGGACTCGTCTGGACTGCTTGCCTATGGCGCTGATAGGAATATTGCATTGTGGGAGCCAGACGTAAGAGAAACATTATTCCTCAACGCGATTTTTTTTCTTTTTTCCTTCCTGAAACTGAATAATTAATAGAACAAACCCTTTTTGTCGTTGCTGACACAAATAGCAGGGTGAAGGATCACGTGGTATTATTGATCTGTTGACAGGACACACAGATATCGTGAATGCGGTAAAATTTTTCAGGGCAGTTCCTGATATATTGCTAAGTGGCTCGGTGGATACCACGTTAATTCTATGGAAGAGAGATGTTGTTACCAAGAAATTTAGTCATGTTCAAACCCTCACACAGCATACTAGCTCGATTAATTGTATAGCAGTCTCAGGTAGTATCTCAAACATCTTTGCCTCGGGTTCTGCTGATGGGACTGTTAATATATGGGCTTTTGACAATGAAAGACTAGCCTCTCTCAAGCAGACTATCGAAATAATACCCAAGTTTTTCCCTTTAGCGTTGGCACTCACGCCTCTACCAGAGGTAATTGACTCATATGTCCTTGCAGTCGCAGGCACAAAAAACATTATTCAACTCTACGTACTTGATTCCAAACAGTTTCCTAACTTTGAGCTTCAAGTAACCCTTTCAAGTCACGAGGGATGGATCCGGTCTCTTGATTTTACCAAGGAAAACCTAAACTCCAAAGGTGACATCCTACTTTCCTCTGCGAGTCAAGATAAGTATATTCGATTATGGCGATTTCATTTCGAAAAAGACTTATCGCAAACTACAATTTCTGAAGCAGACCAAACTTGCAAGACCCATGTCATCCCTAGCAAGCTTCTCTCAAACAAAATACATCGATTCAAAGCTGAATCCAGAGAATTTTCTGTTACTTTTGAGGCACTCTTATCGGGCCATGAAGACTGGATTTATTCTGCAAAGTGGATTACTTCTGGAGAAAAATACCAGTTATTATCTGCTTCTGCAGACAATTCCCTAGCAATTTGGGAGCCTGACTCATCAACAGGCGTGTATACTATTACAACACGTATGGGAGAGATAAGTTCAGAGAAAGGTTCAACTACAGCAACCGGAAGTACTGGCGGTTTTTGGACGGGACTTTGGTCTCCCTCTGGCAAATCCGTTGCATGCCTGGGACGCACTGGTAGTTGGAGATTATGGAGATGGGATGCCGAAAAGGGCAGATGGCAGCAAACAATTGGAATCAGTGGACACACGCGTTCTGTAAATGGTATTTCATGGGCAAAGAACGGTGGATACCTTCTTTCAACAAGTTCCGACCAAACAACGAGACTTCACGCGAAATGGTACCGTGAAAACCACGAATCATGGCATGAAATGGCAAGGCCACAAATCCATGGATATGACTTGTTTTGTATAGATTGCTTAGGCCAATCTCAATTCGTATCTGGTGCTGAAGAAAAACTACTTCGAGTATTCAAACAACCTAAAGCTAGCAGAAATCTCCTGAATAAATTAAGTGGTCTAAATATTGTAGACAGTGATGAAGGTGAGGTACCTGATGCGGCAAATATGCCACTTTTAGGACTCTCAAATAAAAGAATAGATGTTGGTAGAGACACTATTAATGAGATAGATGTAGAAGATAACCAAGAGGTACTTGATTTGAAGCCTGATTACGTTAAAAATAAGCTTAACTTAGACTATCCACCTCTCGAAGATCAGCTTTCCAAATTCACTCTCTGGCCGGAAATGGAAAAACTTTATGGACATGGATATGAGATATCAGCGTTGGCAGTTAGCCACGATAGTTCGATAATAGCCACTGCTTGCAAGGCTACTACAATTGAACATGCAGTCATCCGATTATATGAAACAAAGAAATGGCTTGAGATAAAGCCAGCTCTTATGGCACATTCTCTAACTGTAGCAAGACTTACCTTCTCCGATGATGATAATTTTTTACTGAGTGTTGGCCGAGATCGTAAATGGGCTATCTTTCGAAGAGATGAAAAAAATCAGCATCTTTTTTCCCTTGAAGAATCAAATGAACCAGCACATCTTCGAATGATTCTTGATGCTTCATGGGCTCCCACCTATCAATTTCTAGGGGACGAATTTCGGGTCTTTGCTACTTCAGGTAGAGATAAAAAGACTAAGCTATGGGCAAGGAATTGGAAGAAGGATGATTCATTTCTTTGCAAGACTACAATCCCGGATGAACATCCAGCTACTGCTGTTCACTTCCTAGACAGCCCTCGAAAGGATAAGTCACTACTATATCTGGCAATAGGAAACGATATTGGTGATGTCAAGATATACTCCATAACTGCTAATGATGAATTACTGGCTAATAGACTTGTGGTACAATATACATGGTAAGTCCTTTCTTCACTTTTCTTCAAAATTGCATTCGCATCATAAATATATATTTGTAACTAAATATCTATATAAGTTCAAACCTATATCCATCGAGAAAAATCACCCAAGTGGCGTGGAGACCAACAGCAGCGGCCAAAAAAGGGGATAACAAGGATGAAGTCACAACAGAATTAGAATTTGCAGTTGCAAGTGAAGATAGTTCTGTGAGAATTTATTCCGTGGTTCATCAGCATTAGTTAACTAGCTAGAATTCTACCCTATAATCCGCTTCAAATGAAACCGTCATCAATCATTTTGTGTCTTTAAAATATACTCATCACATTTTGTTGAAAAATAATATTAATGTCAAATTTTACTTATTCTCGATATATTTTTCCGCACCGTAACCACCTACTCCAGGGTTTTGATATGCAATTGCTTCGCTACCATGTCTATGGTTCCTAGGTCCTCGCTCTTCCAAGTCAAATCTAAGCCATTTGAGAACTAATTCACCAAGTTCACTATTTCCTGTCTCATTGATACCTTTGATATCAAATGAAGACATTTCTCCCCATTCCTTCACTTTACCCATGCTCATGTGTACCAAATGAGTTGGCCAATTTGCTAGATTATCGAGAATATGTGTTGCATATACTATTGTACAATCTCGCAGCTCAGTTTCTTCTTTTAAAAAGGCAAGAAAGTTACTCCGACTTAGTAAATCCAGGTCGACTGTGATCTCATCAAGGAGTAAAAACTTCCAGGGTCGAATTAATCCCATAGCTAATTGAACTCTTCTTCGTTCACCATCAGATACAGCATGCATTCGCCAATCCAAATCAATATCTAGAACACGCACTAATTGATTTCTTCTCTCCATATAAACATCCCCACCTACTGATTGTAGGAGCTCACGAACTCCGATATCAGTTCGAACAATCGGATTCAATACCCATTCTAGACCAAGGTATGTCACTCCCTCCAGTCCATCTTTGAATGGATCGAGTCCCCCAACTGATATCGTACCTAACGGTGCCATACGCTTTCCTGATAATAATCGTAACACCGTTGTCTTTCCTGCTCCGTTCGCTCCAATCAAAAGGGTGCGTGATCGAGATGGAAGGGAAAGAGATACATTGTGAATCCCGGCCGTCGCAGTGGCTGACGGATTGCTTGTAGTAAAAGTATATGAAAGATCATTAATTTCTATGGAAGGCGCAATAGTGACATTTTGATCTTGTAATGTAGTCATTATTTCTTAAGGTATTTTTTCTTTCTGTGCCTTACAAAAAAAAATAAAGAGATCTATGAATTTTATAATTTTTTTTTTTTAAAAAAAAAAAAGGCTTTTAATCTTCAAAAAATCGAAATGAAAATTCTCAATGCCTTCACCCAGAAAATAAGCTGATGAATACAGTCTCTTTTAAAACATATGTAAGTATTTTTTCTATTTTTCTATTTATATATAGAAATTAAATTCCTAGAAAGCTAGAAGAAAAGAAACGGCGAATAAATATGATAGCGGAGTTAAAAATAGAAAAGGAAGAAATGAAAGAGAAGAAAAAAGCGATATATTTATATACATGTATACATAACAATGCGTATGTAATGACGCTTGTATATTTTTTTTCTTGATTGACAGAGAAGAAAGGAGGCGAAAGAGTTTATTAATAACACTCACGCCTCTAAAAAAAAAAAAGAAAAAGAAAAAAAAACCAAGGAAAATATATTTTTTTTGGCAGTTGAAAAAGAACTTAAAATTGATAAGGTAAGTTATGCAATAGAAAAAAAAAAAAAATTTTTTCCTTAAAAAAAAAAAGTTGGTAGTTATTATGTTACGCTTTATTTATGTTACATAAGTATAATCGATCAAAATAGGAAATGGATATAGGGGCTCGCTCAATTCAGAATTTGGAATCTCAGAATTAAAAAAAAAAGGTTGAACTCGAAAATATACAATTCATATATATATATATATATAGGGTGCCGCTAACAGGCACTCAACTTGTACACCCAAATTAAATTACCATAAAATACTGGTGCCTGATTGGCTCATAGTAATATAATCGTCCTTTATTAGCTGCACCAGACTTTTATAAGATTTGTTCCATACTTAACACCTTCAATTCTCTTACTCCATCTTAACTCTTTCCTGTTACCTCTACGACATCAGACATGAATCAACCTCAAGAACTCTCCCAGCTAACCTACAACAACTTTGATGAAGCACGCCAAGTAGTGGACGCTCAGCTCCTTATTGAAGGATTTATTCTTAGGGTCAAGCATACCAGGAGGGTTGGAAATAAACCAGACGGTGCCATCAAAGCTTTACATCTTGTTTGCTCATGCAACGGAAGTGCACCGCTGAATACAACTGCTCGACGCCTTCGAGTTTGTGGGAGCTGTCGTACAGGTTGCCAATTTAGTATGACAATTTATCGGAAACAACTGGATAATGCATATGAATGGGCCCTTGAACTGAACAACGTGGAGCGCAACCACGAACCTTTTGTTGATCCTGCTGTGTACCCTCAAGGTCGTGCTCTCACTACCGCGCATAAAGAGGAGACACTCGGCCTCTGCCACCTTCGTTTGCCTCCTACGCGGATCGTCCTAGCAATGCAACGAAAGCATAATATTACAGTGACTCCTCGCGACGTGTACAATATCCGCGATAAAGAACGCAAGAATTTGTTGGCTGGTCGCTCTCTAATTATGGCATTGCTTGACGGACTGGAAGCTAGCATTGATGCGCCCTATCATACCCAATTTGACCACGAAAGAAAACTCACGCATTTGCTGATAGTTTCACCATCAGCAAAAGAAATCTGCCGTGAGTTCACTGCTGGAATAGTCTGGCTGACCGACGCGACATACAAGACCAACCGTTTTGGACTTCCTTTGATGCATGTTGTTGGCGTCACCGCCACTTCATAAACGTTTACCTTTGCATACTGCTTCATGGCAGCAGAGCGCGAAGCGAACTATCTCTGGGCATTACAGCTCTTAAAGCAATGCTTTGATCAGTTCAATGTGACACCATCGACCTTTGTGATCGACAGAGAACTTGCCTTCATGAAAGCCCTGGACAGCGTCTTTCCCGCTGCAACAACCCTCCTCTGTCGTTTGCACATCATGAAAAAAATCACCGCAAGGCAGCGACATAATTTTCAGTCACTAGACGCCTTTCAAGAGCTCATTAACTAGTGGAACATCTTTACACAGTCATCAACAGTCGACCTATTCAATCAACAACATGAATATATGCAACGCATGTTCCCAATCCATGTCATTAACTACCTCGAGGCGACATGACTTTGCCAAAAAATACGATTTGTTTCCTGCTGGTTACGGGGAAAGTTACATTTTGGACACACGACTACATCAAGAGTAGAGAGTGCTCATGTCGCCCTGAAAAAATTGATAGCTGTCTCCACCAGCGACTTGCTAGCCGTCAATTCAGCTTGTCGCCTTGCATGTGAAGGACAACTTGCCGCTATTATGCTCCAGACTGCCAAGGAGCGCGCCGTTGCGGATATGCAATTTGGATCAACTTTTTCTGCGGTCATGGGCAAGATATCTGTGGTAGGATTCACGTCTGCGTTCAGACAGTACAACAGCCGGCATGACACGGGAAACTGAAGGGTAAGTTTGTCCCTTAATTGCAATCATCGCCTACGGTCACCAATGCAAGCATACTGACTTAGTTTAAAGATCTGTATGCCTCCAACTTTGGCCATCCGTGCAAGCATACCTTTCGATCAAGAGCAGCAACAAGGCCAGTAGGTCTCTACGATTTTCATGTGCATTGGTGGCTGGTCCAACCTACTTGGGAAGCCCGTGCCGCTGTTTCTTTAACGTCAACGATCGATTATGCGCTGGAGGGGATACGTAAGGAGTTTGCGTCAGCACCAATCAACCGCCAAAGAGAGATATTTGAGTATATTCAGTCGATGCCGGTCACAGAAGTCCAAAATCCTGCAGTTCTGCAGACTAGCAGAGGCCGTCCCCAAGGCGCATTGAACAGGCCAACAGCCTCAAAAACCTCCACAAGAAGAGATCCTTCGCAGTTTGAGATTGTCGAAGCGTCCTTGAGGCCTTGAAGGAGATGCGGAAGGTGTGGGCAGGCTGGGCACAATGTGAGAAGTTGCCGTCAAATTGTTACAACTTCTGCACCGGCATCGATAAGCATGGCCAACCTGATGTAAGGTTTGTTCATGATGTCAGAGTTGTGAGAGAGATGGAATATTGATATGAAATTTTTAAACAGGCACTGTGTTGATCAATGTAAACAAGCAGAAGATAGATAAACAAGTAGAATTGAAAAATACATGAGAAGCTTTGTTAGCGATGAAAATGATATGCAAGCTATTTGAAGTGTTGGTTCGTCTAGATTCATGTCAAACATGTAGAATATAGGGAAATACATTATAACATTGGTTCTCTGTTTATACACCTCTCTGCCTTGCTGTTCAGCCCTATTTGGCTGGGGATCTCAGGCGTCGAGTGGTTAATCTTCATAAATGATAGTCGTCCGATCCTACCCTGACCGTTTTGTAGTGTTCCCCGACATTTTACATATTGTAGGGCTTCGAAGTAAAAGTCCATTTGAGCCAATCAGGCGCCAGTATTTTATGGTAGTTTAATTTAGGTGTACAAGTTGAGTACCGGTTAGCGGAAAGTGAGTGCCTGTTAGCGGCTCCCTATATATATAAATATATATATATATATATTTATTTATTTTAAGGTCCTAGGCGAATTGCCCTACGCTCCATTTGGATCCAGGACCGGTGGAGCCGGTTGAGGTTACATATAAGATGC
>QVIK01001060.1:0-13110 GCA_003957845.1 Oidium heveae | reverse complement strand
CGCTTTTTATCGCGGGTCGGGGGAGCCATATCCTCTAACTGAGAATATCTGCTAAGTTGTAGAGATTTTATAATATTTTTAGATTTTAATTGATAAACTTATGCTTCTTGCTGTGTTATTTCATTTAAAGAGTTGCCAGTGTCGGTACTAGTGCGGTGTCACGTGACCTCATACGCGTGTATTTATTTACTTTCATAGACCGCAATCGCAAAAGAATAAGAATAAGAATAAATTATACCATCGAAAGATACCGGTAATCTGGACCGTCAACCCAGGATGACGAGTGTCTAGTCTATTCCCATAATATGCTTACTTTAATGTTCTTTTATATTCTATAAAGTAGAACAGCCCGGGCTCGTAACCTGTTATAGTTATGAGCTATATGGGTAGGAATTGATGTGTAGAATACGGTTTAGTAATGAATGTGGATAGAAGATTGGAGTTATTGAGCGAATGTATTTAGACTATCTGAACTGTAATGGATATCTAAAGATGAACGCATATTCATACAATACAAGTGCAACACTCTAGTTATTTACATATTTCCAACACACTATGTGTGCATAGCCATTCAGTGTCTATNTGTATTTAGACTATCTGAACTGTAATGGATATCTAAAGATGAACGCATATTCATACAATACAAGTGCAACACTCTAGTTATTTACATATTTCCAACACACTATGTGTGCATAGCCATTCAGTGTCTATACTAGTTGTGTACCATGTACCGACCTCATTTAATCCTTTAGCTCCCTCTCATGCTCTCATTAGCACGACACGTGTGTGCATGATCGTGAATAAGCATGACTTGTGTAATGCCACTATAGAGCCTCGCTTATAGCCCCAGCTTTTCTAGATTAACAGAGATTACAACACTTTTCAGTCAGGCGAGAAATAAACACTGGTCGGGTGGAAATAAGTAAAAATAATTGGTGAACTAATTTGATAAGCTCTCGAGGTTTCAAGCTATCGCTCATAGAAATGATTGGTAATGAGAGTGAGACTATGGTTGAAGAGAAGAACTACGAGATAGGGGGAGATGACAGTAAGGGAGAGATGGTGAAGTTGAACTTCTGGTCGTCTCTGGACGAATCTTCCTGTTTTTCCTGGTGTATTTAATTACTGGTGGAATCAACAGTTTGAGGTAATGCTACCATTTGGTACAATACGAGTATGTAAATAATTTAAAATCGACTGCTAAAAACTAACTATTCTAGAGACCACTCAAGGAGTTAATATATTATGATCGGGATATGCTTAAAATTAACTAAGTCATAATGTCTACGTCATTGTGATTGCCTATGTCATGTGACTTGTCTGTAACAGGATTGTATTTAATTTGAAATGAATCCGATTTTCCTCAGTGTCCCAATCATATACATCATTAGTAGAGAGCTCCTATCTTTGCTGCATTCGGAATGATGTATTTAGGTTGTGCTCATCATAAATCGAGAGAAGTTATTGTCATTTCAGAAGGCATATAATTTCTTATCCTGGCTTGACTATTATGGATACATAAGAATCTTTTGAAGGCTTTTAATAAAATTGTCAGCCCGCCTGCACTATGAAATGACCTCGCAAGATTTATCTCTGCTTGAGCTATTTTTTGATGAGCTAGGTGGGAACTAACTTTTTGAATTGGTGGATGATTATGCATATCATATTCTGAACCGGAACGCTAACGTAACTCCCACTATCCTTTTGTATTTCTCATAGCCATCAAAGAGGATGTGCAACTTATTTTTTTAGTGCTGTTTTGTCTTTTACGTACGTGCGAGGAATAGCGTGTCTGGACCGTGGATGGTGACTCTCTATATCGATCACAATTATACGTTATTATTATTCTGGAGTCATAGCTAATCTTTGCTGATCGTCCAATACTGAAAGCATATCGATGCTGAGCTGTCCAAGCTTAAATATCTGTTTGAAAATCTTATGTGGATCTTCAGATGGCTTCTGGGAGCAATGATATAAATTCAACATTATTCACAGTTTGGAATTCATGTAACAAATATTCTTCTGGCATGAATTCAAAATTTGACATTTTTGCTGTACAAGTTAATCACCAAACCAAAAGGGATGTGTTAAGATATTTCTTCCTTAGTCAGCGATCTTTGTAAAATGTCCCTGGAAATGATTGGTCTGTTTTAAGTAAGCAAAATGTGGATGAAGGAGTAGTTTGGTAAAAGGTGAAATAAGATAATGATCTGACCCTTTTACAATGTCCTGTTTACACTTTGTTAATATTTATTTTTTTAAGGCTTCTTTTCTGTCTTCGTATTATTGATAATCCCACTTTTTTTCCATAGTCTTGCAATCTCAATGAATCATC
Organism: Oidium heveae; assembly: GCA_003957845.1. Classification (NCBI taxonomy): domain Eukaryota; kingdom Fungi; phylum Ascomycota; class Leotiomycetes; order Helotiales; family Erysiphaceae; genus Oidium; species Oidium heveae. The sequence continues at coordinate 10,775 of QVIK01001060.1, read as the reverse complement.
TTGTTAATTATCATCCTGGCTCAAACATAGGGGCACTTCAGTCTTTAACAGAATGAATTCCAAAGATGATATATCTGAAAAGTTCGTTATAACAATGCTACAACATGTTTTAATAAAAAATAGCCGAGGCTTGAATATGTAAGACAAGACTGGATAGGGAAATTTTTGTAGTGTTTTTAGATTTTTAATGGTTAACAAATTAGCAGGAGGGATAAAAATAAGTAAATTAGAGTAGAGAGTATATATTCCCAAGTCTTGTTACAGAGAGTAAATAAACAAGTAAACAATGAAATCTACAGCATCGGGTATTAATCTTTTTGGGCGCCATGGTAGATTTTGATTGGGTGGTGAAAAGGTAGGGGGGGCCGTGAGCTTTAATGCTTTGTCAGCCAGATGTGGATGAATTGAGATGAGATTCACAGACTAGCTGGGACAGGCCCTTGAAGACTCTTGAAGCGAGATTAGGCCATGTTCTGCGCAGCTCACATTCACTGTCCTTGCGGCACGATAGCGGTTCCCAAAATAAATGATATGCTCGAAATAATTTATGGGCATAACTATTTGAGTGAATAACCATCAAAATGAAATATGAAACAAAGACTAAAAAACTTTAAACTGGGATCGAGCATGTAAATTGGCGCTAACTCTTTATTCAGATATTAAAAGTTAGCTATAATTTTGATACCCCCGCATATTTGTCAGCTGCACGTATCTTATGGGGCAGGACTGTGTACGTGTACCAACAAGTGCTGCGACGGTAACCTTAAGCTATTTATTATTAGTCATTATTACACTTCATCTGTGCACCCTATGCCATCTCATCCTTAAGGTACCGCTGTGCTGCCTCTGGACCTTCGTTCCAACATCCTAACCATCGTTAACATTTTTAAATCATGAAACTAATTTTGTCTGCTCTATTTTTTGGAGCTACATCAGCTATTATCGAAAATCAACAGCCATTGTTTGAAAAGCCCTTGAGCGAATTCGAGAGTATATCCACGTCGTTGAAGAATGATCTTGATGATTTTAAGTTAAAATCTGAGCTGGTAGAGGATGATATCCTTGCGCTTGTTGATACTTTAAGTAGAATATCTACTCCAAAACCTAGTACTCGGAAGCCTGACAACGCCTGGGATTATATCATCAGAGGTAGTGATATTCATGATCTTATGATTGAAAATTCAAATGGCGAGATAGAAAGAGAAATTGATGGAAATTTTGAATCGTACAACCTTAGGGCCAAAGCAGTTGATCCTGCTCGACTTGGTGTTGACACCGTAAAGCAATACAGTGGCTATCTTGACGATAATGAAAACGATAAACATTTATTTTATTGTAAGCTTAATTTATTTTTTGAAGATATAAAATCTGATAGACACAGGGTTTTTTGAGTCTCGTAATGACCCCAAAAATGATCCCGTGATACTTTGGCTTAATGGTAAGACTCTTCAAAGATATGATTGTTAGTATTATGTTGATAAAATCTTTAAAAGGTGGGCCGGGATGTTCGTCACTCACCGGACTTTTTGCAGAGCTTGGACCTTCTTCAGTTAGTGAGGACCTAACACTTACTTACAATCCATTTTCTTGGAATGCCAATGCATCAGTCATTTTTCTTGATCAACCCGTTAACGTGGGTTATTCCTACAGCGGGCGAGCTGTTAGTAATACAGTAGCAGCGAGTAAAGACGTATATGCACTTCTAACTCTTTTCTTCAAACAATTCCCAGAATATGCTACACAAGACTTTCACATTGCTGGGGAATCTTATGGTGGCCATTACATACCAGTTTTTGTGTCCGAAATCCTTTCACATAAAAACAGAAACATTAATATAAAATCAGCACTTATCGGTAATGGTCTCACTGACCCCTTAACTCAGTACGAATATTATAGACCTATGGCATGCGGTGAAGGTGGTTATCCTGCCGTTCTCAATGAAGATCAGTGCCAAAGCATGGATGATGCTCTTCCACGCTGTCAACGGTTGATCAAAAGCTGTTACGAAAGTCAATCTGTTTGGACCTGTGTGCCTGCAAGCATTTATTGTAATAACGCGATTATGGGGCCATTCCAAAGGAGCGGTCAGGTATTATGATTTCTTTTGGATTAATGATCAAATGCTAAGAAGCTAATAGAATGTGTACGACGTTCGCACTCAATGTGAAGATCCTGAAAATCTATGCTACCCCATCACAGCCTGGATCAGCAATTATTTAAACCAAAAACATGTCATGGAAGAGTTGGGCGCCGAGGTCACCTCTTATGAGAGCTGCAGCAATTCTATTAATCGAAATTTCTTATTTCAAGGCGACTGGATGAAGCCATATCACTTATTGATTCCTGAAATTCTAGAGAAGATTCCTCTCCTCATCTATGCTGGAGACGCTGACTTCATATGTAATTGGTTAGGGAATAAGGCTTGGGCAGAGGCCCTCGAATGGAAAGGAAAGCAGATGTTTAATAGGGCAGAATCAAAAGATATTGAACTCGGTAATGGTAGTAAATACGGAAAAATTAAAAGCAGTGGAAATTTCACCTTCCTCCAGGTTTTTGAAGCTGGGTAAGAGTCCCCAAGTACATATCTAATTTAGCTGCTAACGTAAATGAAGGCATATGGTTCCTATGAACCAGCCAGAGGCGTCATTAGATTTTTTCAATCGGTGGCTACATAAGGAATGGTATAACTGAAAATTTGATAATGGACTAGAAGTCACTTTAATTGGTATTGGTATTTGATTATATTTATACGAGGATCTCTATATAATATTTTGCCCTCAGAAGATTTATCATTAGATTTATAGTAAATCCGAATTATTATTTACAGAGTAAAAAAGAATTATGAGGGAAGAAAATACCACTAATTCAATTAAATCTTGTGTATTGTTTCCCTTTGTTTACATTTACTAACGTCAACTCCTTAATATTCTTTTTTACAAATGACTGGTCAAAAGTCGTGAAAATACTAAGAGCTTTTAGACAAAGTTTTTAACACTAGCCCCTTTGAAGGTAAAATCTCCATAATGCTTTTCGTTTTCAATCAAACATTTAGACTAAGCGGAGAACTGCCTGCCCATATCAGTAGTTATTTTTTTCTGTCGCAATTACAATCACGAAATAATAATGCTTTGACTATTTCTGTGATATATATATATATATTTTTTTACTTAAAAAAAGCTGTTTTATTTCATGGAGAAGAGAATCTAAGTTTTGGGGTGACTACTGTATATCTATAGTCTTCATGCAGGAACTTCTTCGCATTCGGCTCTTGTAAGGCAAGTCAGTGAGCACACGAACAGTAAAATATTCTAGAGTTGTGAATCGAAACGACTCAAATTTCAAGCTACGACTCTTTGCACATAAAATCTGAATCGTCTTGCCTCAAGACTCTTTCCTATACAAATAATATCTTGTGGCTGTTCCACTCAAGTCGGATATCACAAGTCCACCTACTGATGTGACTACCTTCGCAACACAAGCAATATGTGTATCATCATCCACATCTGAATCCAAATGTGACTTTCCAACTCGAACTTGAAAATCTAAAATGGAGCTCATCATGACCCCGCGTAGACCAACGCTTTACATGGTTCGAAATCAACACTTGTGAATTATCTATTTGGTTCTGTACCACTCGCAGAATGCCTCAATTATCTGTCCGCACTTACATGTATAGTTCAATATGTTCCAAATTCTTTGTCATTTACTTATAAGGAATATAACCCAAATTTGAAACTTTTTTACATCTCATTTTTCCTTAATCGTATTTTCTTATTACTGATGTTTCGATATATTTTGATTCCAAGAACAGTTTAGTCTCGAAAAAAAGTGAGAGGATGTAGTAAGCGAAAAATCCAGAGACAGAATTTTAATCGATTCTCAACAGAGACAACGCCATATGCAATTCATACAAAATGCCAATCAATCAGCCTTCTAATCAGATCAAGCTTACAAATGTATCTCTAGTAAGACTGAAAAAGGCGAAAAAACGCTTTGAAATTGCATGTTATAAGAACAAAGTTTTAGAATGGCGATCTGGTGTTGAAAAGGATCTCGACAACGTTTTGCAAATTAACTCTGTTTTTTTGAATGTTTCCAAAGGGCAAACAGCTCCTTCATCAGAACTTGCAAAAGCTTTTGGACGTGAAACGAGTGTCAATGAGATTATTCTAGAAATACTTAGTAAAGGGGAACTACAAGTAGGAGAAAAAGAAAGACAGGCACAACTCGAGAGGGTTCACAATGAAGTTATAAGTATTGTTGCTAGTAAACTAGTGGATCCCAAAACAAAAAGAGTGTATACTCCTAGTATGATTGAAAAGGCTCTTGACACGTTATGCTCCAGAGGCTCTCAAAACCAGCATGATAAAAGCCTAACGTCAAATACTGGCGAGGACAAAATTTCAGTACCAAAAGTAAAGGAACATGCATGGACTGGTGTTGTCGCCACTAAAAACGCAAAAAGTCAAGCACTTGATGCTATGAAGGCTCTAATCACACATCAACCTATTCCAGTTGCCCGAGCCCGAATGAAGCTTAGGGTGACTTGTCCTATTAAGATTATAAAGCTTCCAGTCAAATCAAATAGCACAAAGACATCAGAAATAGAAGAAAATTTTAAAGGTACAGTAAAAGATAGAATCTTAAATTTTATTGAGCAATTAGAATCTCAAGAAATTTTTGAATCAGAGTGGATAGCTATAGGATTCGTTGAGCCAGGTGCACTCAAAAATCTTACTGATTTTATCAGAGATGAGACCAAAAGTCAGGGCAGAGTTGAAGTCTTAGATATGGCTATTAATTGTGATGATTAAATTTAATTCAATTAACTTCATAAAAGCCCTTTCATTAAATAACGTGACTGAGAAGTAACTCTTTGAAAAGTTCAGTCTTCAAACATTTTGCCCTATTAAACGATTAATTATCTCTATTCTTATCCAGGGCATCTTAGTCCAAACGAGTGTTCTCTATTTGTATTTTCCAATTGGGCGCACGTCTGTCACTTTAAATCTAATTAGACGACATTACAATTCATTTTTAAAGCAGTCAAACTTATCATTGGAGTTCTATCGTCAGAAATACTTCTAAATCTCTCATTAAGCTTTAACTTTTACCCGGCAAATTTTTACCCTGATTTACCTACCACCATATGTTGCGCTCCTAGCTATATTTCTTCATTCACTACTTCATTGCATTACACTGGTGCTTTATCTTTAAACCGCTTACTATCCTAATTCTCTACAACTAGGGCTACTATATGATACTATTTGATCTATCTAGCACAATAAGGATTACTCTGTATACCAGAAATTCCTCACAATTTACTTTCAACACTTCACAAAGAAGAATTTTTTTTTTTTTTTTTTTTTTTTTCAAAACCTTACAACTGCTGTTTATAAAGCCTAGTATTCTAATTAACAAGCATATTCTCATAATTTTTTAATTTTTAATATGTAGATATATAATTATATATATATATTTTTAAAAAGAAAAAAAAATAATCAAATTTCCAATTTTGAATCCAATTTTTTTTTTTTTTTCCCTGCAGATTTTTTTTTTTAAAAAAAAATATCTTGAAAATCATGACGCGGGTTATAACTATAAAAAATAGTCACAATTAGACTTGAAATTTTAATTTTCTATCTAATTTGGATAAATATTAAACCTCCAACGTAAGCATTAATCTGCCCCCCCCAAATAAATCTTAAGATAAATTACTTATTTCAGTCTCCTATTGCGAATATAATTCATTAATTTTTGGTTAAATCCTACTAGTAAAAAAAAAAAAAGGGTAGACATTTCTTATGAATTTTTTTTTTTTTTTTTCGTATCATATTATCGAATTTATATATAGAGAGAGAGAGAAGTAAACGTTATTCACAGACTTTTGATTTTGATTGAGAAATTATACTTCTATACTTAAAGTATCTCGTTCCTACTCCCATCTCAACATATTCTTTTTTTCTAGTCTTGAAAAAAAAAAGTTACAAAAGATTTTGATACTTTGATATTCCTACATATTCTATAAATATTAAGAAGGAAATGAAATAAATAGATTGTAATGTCGGACGTCAAGGGCGATGAACGTGAATATTAGTTTTTTTTTTGTTGTGGTTTTTGCTGATAAATCCTTACTTGAAAAGTTTAATTCAAGTAAAACTTTTATTTGTACCAAGTTATGAATGAAACAGATTCAAGTTTGAGTAACCACACAATCTCAAAGTTCAAGTGATACTCAAGGAATTATTGATTACCCATTCGTAGGATTTACAGAGTAGTTTGAAGTGGCAATGTCACCTAGTTAAAGTTCCCAATGTGACAAATCCAAATACACAATATAAGCGTACCAAAGAGACATAAATACATAGGATATATTATTTTCAAGTCTTAAGGGCATATGTTCATGAGCTAGAAGGTATGAATATCATTAAATTTTTCATCTGTAGAATTTGTCCACGCGATGGAAAATTCATGAAATTCAAGCAAAGCAATGAGCATCAAGTACATGTATTAATGGCGGTGACAAGAAATTGATCTACTTCATCATAATTCAGTATTCATACCGCATGAGCCTCGATAATTACTTCCATGCCGTAGAAGAGGAATGAAATGAACATAAAATTTGGCATATTTGGTTTATTGAGCACTTCAATATATTTAATGGAACAGATATTATGTGACGAGCAATTATTTCGATAAATTTTGAAACATCTAATCTTTTTTTTATTTCTAACCACCCTTTTTCTTTGAAACACCGACAGTTCGTCCTCTTCTACCGGTAGTCTTTGAATGTTGTCCACGGACTCGGAGACCCCAGTAATGACGAAGACCACGATGAGCGCGTATTTTCTTCAGGCGTTCCAAGTCTTCTCGTAACTTAGAGTCAACTCCATTAGCCAAAATCTGGGAGTTTTTGCCATCGACAATATCACGTTGACGATTGAGGAACCATGCAGGTATTTTGTATTGAGTAGGATTTTGGATGACTACGTTGTTAGTAAATAATATTGTAATTTTGAATATCTTACTTGTTACAATGCGCTCTAATTCCTCAGAAGTGAGCTCCCCAGCTCTCTTATTGAGATCTACATCTGCCTTCTTACACACTAGATTGGAATATCTTCGGCCAACACCTTTGATATTTGTCAGAGCGTACATAACTTTTTGCTTTCCTGAATATTTGTTAGACATGTTATAGGACCACATTTTTCCACAACCTTCAATATTAGTGTTCAAGAGACGAATAATGAACTGAAAGTTCGATTTCCATAATGTGCGTCAGCGCATGACAAAATGCTATAGAAAGAGTTGAAATACTTCTCCACTGTAAAGTTCCATGTTAGCGTAAATTTCCTCATCATTATATAAATGAGATATGCATAAATGTGACAAGATTAAAAGGGATGGGGAATTTTAAAACTTACGTTACGAGAGACATGTTGGGCGAGCGATACTTGCTCCTCTTCGATCCCCAGGATGGAGGTGATCAATTGCAGTGAAGTTACTATCAAAAGTCTGGTTCAGACTATGTGTGAGTAAAACTCGCTTAGCATTAACGAAAGGCTAGCTAGGGATTGGAGCATTCGCCTAAATGTGTCCATTCATTGGCCAGCACCTCACTCTAGGCTAATCAATGCTACAAACCATGTAGATAATTTGATTTTATAATTTTTCAAATCCCCCTCAGAATGTGTTAAATTCCACCGCTTATGGGTCAAGGACAAGCGAGACCCTTCAGAATGCGACTTGTAATTTTAACAGCTATTGCAACAATATATCACTGAAAATATATCTTAGATTTATCATCAATTAAATCTTGCTGGGTTAACGTCACCGATGTATCTAAATTATTTAAACTACTAATGAAGTATTTCAAATGTGTATCTCAAGGTTGTCTAGGTTATTCTTAATGAGACTGATGTACCCTCTCTTGTGGTCCCTTATACTTCAACAGAAAACTCTAGCTATCTTTCATCTCTTCATGCTCTAGATTAAAAGTCGGTATCTTCTGAAGAAAAATAATAAGTAACTCGACTAGTATACTGTTTATCCATCGTATTAAAGAGCTGGTAATATATCTGCTAGCAATTGTGATCAAATACAAATGAATATCCTCGCCATCATAGATCGAACTCTAAAACTTTAGAGAGCAAATGACCAAGAATGTGATCTTACAGTAGTCCTACCACACCAATCACAGGATATCCAAAATGCCACTCTTTAAAAGTTTAATAGGCTGTTTGAAGGAAAATTTATATTTGAAGGTAAGCCTACAAGTAAATTATCACTCTTAGAAGCTTCTAGGGTATATCTATGAAGTCATATGCTGCAGAGTCGGTTATTGCTGAGAAAATAAAGAATAAAGCACAATTGTCTAAAGCCTTTTTTTCCCCTAGTAAATTAGCATGTTCCTAATTGATTTCACGGGAACCTTTATAATAGAATTGTATGTCTAAATAAATTACATAAAGATTACATTGCCATCATTGTCGCTATCAAACATGTCGCCAACTAATGGTCGAAATATACAAGGTTGGATTGTAGATTTCCTTTTTTTACTTGAATTAACATATTTTCTTTCATCCTCTTCATCCTCGGATGCTTTGTTCGTAGATTCTTTTTCCATCCAGTTTTTTGGTGCCTTGACGGGATTTTGTTTGTAGCAATCTTTGTTCTTATGACTATGTCGACATCTTTTACAACGATCGTCTGGATTATTTACATGTCGTATTGAAGTTGTTGTCACACTGGCACCGACGGATGACTCAGCTATCGTTCCAGACACATCGCTTTCGGAATTTCTAGTTCCTTTTATCGATCTCAACGTCGATATCATTTCTTGCAATGAAGTATATTCAAGTCTTGCTCCCATCATCGATTCCCTCCATGTGTCAAGCCATTTCACATGCTTAGTACCCTTAATAAAGTATACCGAAGCCAATTCATCTGAAATCTTAAATCTGTCAGAAATACTGCTAATAGATGAAAGAGTTCCAGCTGCATGGTTAACATTTTGAAGATTTTGTAAAAACCGTTTGCAATAATCCTCAGGAGTCGTGAATTTGATAGATACGAACACGTCAAAGGCTTCAGAGTATGAGAGAAGAGTTTTCTTATTTGATCTAAATACCGTATCATATAGCTGCTTAGCAGTGTATTTGAGACAATCATGGGGCATTTTGCTATTGTCAAGGCGCTGAATGATTATATTTTGAGCCTCAATTTCGCCATTAATCCATGCCCGAAGTCTCGTTTTATATGCTTGCCTTGCTTCATTGAAATCAACTTCTGTCTCAAATTCCATTTGTTGTGGTTCCAATGGTTCAGTCTTAGGTTCAATGCCTGGCATATTGTGGAAGACATGCCCTAAGACATCATTGCGTGAAAGCTCAACACGAAGATCTCCGACCCAGCTAGTTAAAGATACTCCATCTTTAAGTATGACCCGGTCACTAATAGTATTACTCATTGTGAATACAAGACCAGAATAGACAGTCAGTGAAGACTCAACTGCATCATTTGAGAAATTATGAGAAGCTATTAGGTGTAAGGTTGGAACACAGAATTTTCAATCGGCAAGTAAAAAATGGTGTATAGGTAACAGAAATGATATAGGATGATACCTGCACTGTAACGGCCTTACTCGATCTTTATTTTCGCGAATGGCAAACAAGAAGTATAATTATAAGTCGATATTTATTAGTTACAACAGAAAATTCAAGATCATCTTACTATAAATTGCTAGTGCCAGTATTGTCAGATTTCATTGTGATTTAGTCTTCGTGCCAATCCTTTCATTAGAATCTGTCTATGTGTCCATTTTCGATTCTACGCAGTCCTGACCGCGAGTTTCCGCTCAACTTAGCTGGCCTTTAGTGCATTGCAACCCTTGAATATCTATGTACCTGTAACTTTTACAAGCTCTAGCCGGAATTTTCACCTTTGGTATCCCAAGAAAGAGTAGATGTGTTCTAGCTCCATCAAGTGAATGCGTTTATGGTCTGTACAATAATAAGGGACTGTGTACCCATATTTTTACGTTTCATGTCTATCTTTCTCTAGCGTTGATGGCATTTTAGGGTTATATTAAATACTTGCTAGGCTGCACCTTAACCGCTATCAATCTAAATCTTGAGGTGATATAACAACGTGCTTTCCCTGTTGGCTTTCCCAAATTCGTTGGCCTGCAAGTTGTAGTAAGTACGTTCTTACCAATTCGACCTAAAACCAAGCAATGGGTGGGCATTACTGTGGATCGAGGAATCTTATGTCCTGAATATTCTCTATCCGTCTCATGTCACAGATGCGAAACTGACTAGAATCGCCCCCAGACATTAAAGCAAAATAAATTAGTAATGCGAAGCAAACATTAAGCTGGAATCTAACTACATGCATAATTTGTACTGAAAGATAACAAGAAAAATAAATATTAACACCCAGTATTTTACAGCCCAGGCTTGTGGTTGCTAGATGGATCTGTAAAAAGTGATTTAGGCTAGCATTAAGAAAAGGAATAAACATCTAATCAACTAGAAAAGTAGATGGAAAAAAGGATTTCCTGGAAGTGTAATTTTTGTGCCAGTGAAAAGTTGACACTCCAGCTTGCAATTCACGGAGGAAGAATATGAGAGCCACATTCCCGTGGGTGTTTTAGAGACCTGCTCATGAACCTTTCATAAGCAATTGTCACGGGTCTGAGCTTGGACCAATGTATTATGTAATATTTCATGTATATATCCCCTACAGATTGACAACACTCTTCTTTCCTTATGAAG
>QVIK01001059.1:0-13111 GCA_003957845.1 Oidium heveae | reverse complement strand
GCGACTTGTTTTATAGAAGAACTAAGTAAATTCTGAAAGAGAGTAGAGTTTAGTGAATCGGGTCGAAGTCTTTGATGTATTTTGGGAGCATCTCTCCATCCAATTGTGGTCAGTAATGGAAAGTGGTCTGAAGTAGCGTCAAGGTGGGTGTCGATACAGCATTTTGAGTGACGTAAGAGTGGGCCTGATCCAAGAGCTAGGTCCAAAACATTACCTCTGTTGTGTGTTTTCTTGTCCAAAGGGGAGAGTAGGCTGAAATAGTTGTCATCTACCCAATCTACGAAATTTTCAGATCCTGGGGTGGGGCTTTGTGGCCAAGAAGGCTGCCAACGAGTGTGATGTAAATTAAAATCACCTTGAAGCAGGCAGCTACTTTGAAAGAAAGATTGAGGAAGAGTGTAGAGCGTTTGAATGGCGCTTGTGCTAGTTGGGCTGCAAGGAGCGTTATAAATATTGAATATATTAAGAGTTCTACCGGATGGAGAATGTAGACGTAGTATTAATATGTCATTAGAAGAGGTATTGATCTGGGCAGCGTGAATACCCAGTCCTTTACGGATGTACGAGATCACGCGTGGCCCACTGGTGTTCCAATCAGTACTAGGCGAGAAGGATGCATATGCTGGATGGTGCTTGGTGATTCTTCTACTAAGATCGTGAAAAATATAAGGTTCTTGAATGAGTATAAGATCTATATGAGATAGATAGGCCTCATTCAATGCGATATCGTGATTTAGTGCTCCACGCCCTACATTGAGCGAGAGAATCGTGATTGTTTTGGGCTTGCTGTTGATTGTGTCTGAAGTTCTGTTTCTCATTAACAATCTATTTGAGTACCGCTCAGATCCTTAGGACTATCTAAAATACTGAAGGAGTTGGACGAATTTGCAAGTTCTATCGTCTGATCTATAGTAGCTGTAGTGGTATTGCTGTCAATTTGTTGAGTGCCTGGCTCTGAAATTATACAGCACCCTGCTTCAGCCTGCTTGCGTAGACGTGCTTCTGCATTAATGCGACGTATTGCCGCGATTTGTGACTTCGTCATAGACCCTTTAGAAGGGTTAGAACGTAGTACGCACTGCGGGTGATCCGCAGGGTGAGGACCGTGACAGTGGATACATTTAGAAGGGCATATATGATCAACCGAGCTAGCACAAAGATTTTTGTTATTATCTTCAGTATGGTGGGAGGACCCGCAAAGTTGACACCGGGTTTTGGAGGAGCAGACACGAGTGTTGTGCCATAGCCAGCAGCGTGTACATTGAGTTACAGCAGATCGGCGGGGAAGGATGCGCGTAGTTGTGCGAAGGCCGAACAGAAAAAGTACCCGAGGTAGAGGAGTATGGTCGTCTTTGAAACGGACAATCCAGGATGTGGTGGGTGACTCCGGTTGTGCGTCATTATCTCGAGAAGGGAATACTGAAATTGGCTGGGTTCCTGCTGCCGCTGTAATTGCCGACGTGACATCTGCAGTTGTGACAGGTACCAAGTGGTGTTCGAAATTATCCCTTAAAGTACCAATTTTACGCGGAACATTAGAGATACGGTAAGATATCCAAACGGATGATTTTTCAATCAGTTTACCATCCAGTATATTAGACAAAGCTAATTTATTAGCAAGGGCAGAGGAATTACCTTTGCTGGGACGGAGTGCAAAGCCTGTTTTGGTGGGCAAGATATTAGAGAGGAGCTGGCCGTCAGGACCTAATTTTGCTTTCAGATGTGTTTGTAGTGCATATCCAGAGAGCGCTCGAAGGGGATCATCTTCAGGCAAGCGGAAAAAGAGTCGCTCATCTGTGTCAGGTTTGGAGTTTCCTTTAGCGCTTGAGCCGTTATTGTTGAGGTGTGCATTTTTGGGGGAAGCTCTAGAATTTTGGTTTACTACCTGGGCGTAGCTGAGCTTAGAGTTTCTTTTTACGGTGTTATTATCTTTAGAGGTATGCATCGCGTCCTTGCTTTCATCTGTGTTTGTCTGAGCAGAAGTACCTTTGACAAATGCCTCAAAATGTCGTCTAGCTACTGCTGTGAGCTCTTCGTGTAGGTCTTTGAGAGCGCGAGCGTGTGTGGGTGACATTTCTGGATCGGAGGTTTGACAATGTACGTCTAAGATGCCAGAGATCGTACCAAAAAGTATTTGAGCATCCAGGATTCTTTGGGAAGCAGCGTCAGAAGCGCTCAATAGAGCTTCTTTAATTTTGCCGGAAGCTTGGGGAAAGTCATCATATGAGGGATCTTCGTAGATAAGATCGTCAGAAGAATCTACATCGGATCCCGGGTAATCTAGGTCTAGGGATGCAACGCGAACATTGTTTCTAGTTTTTGAGACTGTGGGAGTTTCTGCTAGAAGATTTGATGACTGAATAGTCTGGGTGTCAGGGGCGTCAGTTAAAGGGGAGAGTGATTCAAATGGGTCATTCATTTGAATATCGTTGCCTGCCGGGATCCCTTTCTCAGTGTTTTGGGGAGCGCCTAGAGCGTTTTTAATTGCCTCTGCTTTTCGTGTAGTTTCAAAGGAGGAGAGTATTGTGCGGGAACTCTTGTTGGAGTTGTTGGTTTTGGTCGTGGTATTCTTTTGTTTTATTATTCGATGTCCGGTGTCTGGAGGGTCCGGAGGGGCACGCCGAGAGCTTACCGGGGCCATGTGCGTATCGATGAATGAACGGATTTAAAGGAAAATTTCAAGGAGTAAATAAATCTATTGTATTGGTTTCGAACGTCTCGTAAAGTTGATGGTTTTTGTTAGAAGTTTGTGGCGACATAAACTCATGTCGTGCCTAACAAATCTATAAGACAGACAAAAAGATAAATTCTCATGTGATCACGAGTGCAGGGTTTAAGATTCAATGTTTAGGACACCATTTTTCAACTACTTGTTCCAACGGTCGTTCATAGCCAATGCAAACATAGCGAGAAGACTGAATAAAGGGCCTGTCCTGAACGATACTGTGAAAGATATAATAAAATTGGCCAATAAAATTCCCACATCTAATTTAGAAATTTTAAGTGTAAATAATCACCATAATTATGACTTATCTTCAAATTATTTACAAAATACTAAATTTGTCTTGTCATGTTGTTGGGTAGTTAGCCTTTGAAAAGGTAATGCCACAGAATGGGGTGACCATTCTCTTGGGAACAACGTAATCTTTGATTTGTAATGAAAGAATTTATGAGGTAACTCAATCGTTCCCCATTAAAGCTAGAAAATAAGATATCCAGAGGTATAGATCTCATTTAATCGAAAAAGTAAAAATAAGTTCTACGTTAAGAATTTAGGATGACAGTTGTTAGTTATAAAAGGATCTAGATACTAGATTGTCCCCAGATCGTGACGACAAGAATTCTGAAATTAATGGAGGCGAGGTTTCGATTGAAAGACTTCTTCAAAGTGAAATTGAAATGACAGCGCCACTCTGGATCGGAAGTGACTGAAGTTAAATATTAAAAGATATCAGAATAGGGGTGGAATTGAATCGATAATTCGAGTGAGGAATTTCAGTAGAGGAATTCTAGAAATCACATGTATTTATAGCAAGATAATCCAGATAAGATATTGAAGATATTTTGTCTTGATTTATTGACTCATTATTTGATTTGATTTTGATTTGATTTAAAAAAATTGTTTAACATGATTACTACACCAGAATAAAATCAAAATAATCGTTTCTTTCCCTGCTCACCTGTTTATAAAACAATTGTATCCGACAATGAGGAAATTAGTAAACCTTCGTAAAAACCCCAAACAACCTTAACGCCGAAAGTTCACATCCATTGCTATGGTTTTGTATGCAAGAATTAAAGCTCATCGCAATCCAAGATATGTATGGTTAGAATATAAGAAGTATAAAAGTTAGACCCCTAATAGTTGTTTGGTAGATTGTTATTTTCCAGCCTTCCGGAAAGCAAGTAGATCCGATAGGCTACCCAGCGGGCAGCCATGTTTTAAGAAATCATGTTCCAGGAGCTCGGCTGCACTGGCTCGACTGCGAATATCGACGCAGAGACAGACAGACAGAAAAGCTTTTAACTCTTTGCTCAATTTTTCGGGCTTTTTTAACCTTGGCGTACCATTGGTGGCAATCAAGTAGAGGGCTTTCAGTGGTTCTTCATTAAGATAAGGCGGCTCAGATTCAATCATTTCAATGGCCATTATGCCTAAAGACCAAATATCAACCTTGGGACCATATTCTTTTTGTTTAACAACTTCAGGAGCCATCCAGTATGGAGTTCCAACCATAGTGGCACGTTTGCTTTTTGATTCAGTAAGTTTAGCACAGAAGCCAAAATCAGCTAGAGATAGTTAGTTGAGTCAATTTCACAGGGATAAAAACTATTACTTATTTTAACATTTCCCTTTGCATCCAGTAGAACATTATCAGATTTGATATCGCGATGAATTATATCTTGGGCATGCAAATGTGCTAAGCCGCTACACGTCTAAAACTTTGTCAGTCTGAAGGCCGATTTTAATATTTCAAAACTTACCTCAAGACAGATAGTCGATATTTGCCCTTCCGTTATATTAGGATTGTTATCAATCACATCAGTCAATGCACCACCCTCCATGTATTCCATTACCACCCAGAGTTCAGTAAAATTGTTTCGTAAAAATGCGTCGAGGAAATTAACAATATTTCTGTGTCTACTATCTTTCATTACCATTATCTCGTTGACAATTAATTCCTTTCTTGGTTGGTGTGCCAAATCCATTTGCTTGATGGCAACTTGAGCTTTAGGACCTTGCTGTCGAAGTACATCTCTTGCGATAGGAGATAAAGGATTTTCTTTTACCTTGGCCACATATACCGATCCAGACGCACCCTGTCCTATCTTTTTTTGTTTGGAATATGATAAATTAGGGTCATCTTTTGAAACAGCTTCTTTCAGCTTAGCCATGACCTCAGTTTCTGACATAGTTGACATTCGAACATCTTGCTTTCGCTCTTTCTCTGCAGCTGGAGATTTTGCAGTTAAAGCAGCCTCGGCGGCCCTAACAGCATCATTTTGCTTAATACTATTGGCAGTCGTAGGACTCGGTTTCATATTTACATAGAGGGGTTTCACCTGATTGTTATTGGCCGGTGGGCGGGGCGATGGCTGACTTTGTCCATTAACAAGTGGACGCGAAGCTTGCTGCTGCCCATTTGTACCGTTCTGATAACGATTATCTGGTATTCGCTGTGTACCTTGGTCAGGTCGAGATGATATTACAGGGTTATCATTATTGATGAGAGTGGGAACATTTTGCTGTTTTGAGATCTGAGGCTTAGCTATATTATTAGAGGTTGGAGTTGACGGCACATTTCTAAGAGGCCGCATTGAAGCTGATGGTTGATTTTTCTGATGTCGAGTTGATGATGGCGCAGGAGGAGCAGCACGAGAGGGGTTGTATCGATCATTTGTAGGGCCATTTCCATTGCCAAATCCACCAAGTTCCATTTGCGACGTTAAGACTCGAGTCTTCGGCAGGGATGCATTATAAGCTTCCATATCTTTACGATTTTGTTCCTCGATAGCTTCACGTTCGCGCTGACGTTGAGACTCACTTATTTGTTCCACTTGATTAGATGTGACTGACATGTTCTGCTGGCGTTGATTCGCATCAGGTGGTGTAAGACGACGTACTACACCAGAGGTAGCCACAGAGTTGCCAAAGCCTTGAGGACCTTGTGAGTTTTGTATTTGTCGTGAGGGGGCTATATTTGAGACTCCACTATACCCCAGTTGCTTTGCTTGGCTGCTTAAACCTGCCGGGACAGATGGCAAATTTGAATATTGGTTGGGATTTTGCGCTTTTCTTGTAATATCAGAATAGAATTCTAATACCTCAAATACAGCCTGAGGGTTACGTTCGTAATCTTCTTTTGTTATAGCAGAGGAGTTGAGTAGTTTTGACCATTCTGGTGGAAGGCCGACAAATTCTCCGGTTTGCGAATCAAACCCGACATGAACAGAATGGTTGAAATTTGTAGGATTGCTGACACCACCCATCCCGGGACAACGAGCATATATAAAGTCAATCCATTCATAAAGATCATCTTCACTTTTGACTCTGACTTGAATTGATCGGGCCGGTCCTTCGTCGTCCCCAGGGTTATTTGAGGATCCGTTAATCGCTCTTTTTATCTCAAATATTGTTCCAGCTGCCTCTACGCGTGATACAGCTAACACGTCTTTTAGAACAACAGTATATGAGATTTTGCCACTTTCGGTCTTATGAAAATCTAGGGCTTCCTTTCTCAATACCAAAAATTTCTGTTTCCAGGGAGTAAGGAATGTCTTTCCCTCCTTCACATAAGCTGGCCCTTGCTTTATTACGGCGAGACCCCCTTGTCCTTCAGGTTGTCGCTGCACCGGAAGGGATACTAATGATCCGGTAGTCGAAGAGGCTGAGCCACGAGATGTAGAAGGGAAAACGCTCATCTGAGCCATGTTTTCTGATAAGCTATTGGTGTGCGAATAATGTAGCCGCGGTGAGTTTATGGGAGGGCGAGGAGCCGGACCTGGGTTCATGAACTGTCCAGCTAATATGTTACTAGAAACAATTTTTAGCTACCATTTGAGCTAAGGTTGATCTAATAACACGTCTAGGAATAAAAGAAAGAGTTTCCTTGAAAACATATTCTCAAAATTGTACGTTGCAAGCTCGCACATACCTCCTGCCATTCACAGGCGGTTTACACGTTGTTCACACTATATGATTCGGCGTTTTGTTGTATTAAAGTCCAATAATTCATATGTAAAAACACATACCTGTTTTGAAGCACCATTTTGAAGATAAAATTTATCGTAGAATGTGCTAATGAAATTGCCGAGCTCAATTATTATCTTTGCCAGATTGCGAGATACCGTAACAAAAATCTATAGCCAACCTGCACATGTGGAAGAAATGTGTGTGTAAAGCCAATCAATGAAAATAATGATGATATCGCACACAGTGTCTCGTGTCAATGTAGGTAATAGACAAAAATTAGGTTACCAGAACCACTCTGTGCGTGCCAAAGAGGACAAGCAGAATTGAAATCCTCCCAACTGCTGGACAATGAAGGATAGTGGTTCGGAGTCTTGAAGTGATATTAGCAATTAAGTTAGAGGAGAAGTAGTTTTGAAATCTTTACGAGGATGAGAACAAAACTAGTGACTCAATTTCGTGGGATGAGTGCTTAATTGCGAAATATACTCGGGCTTGGTCATTCACTAAGTGGAAGTGAGTATTTGATCTGGTCTCTCAATATTAACGCCTTGTATCCAAGGCCAACATAACCGAACGGGAGTCATTTAGCTTTCGAACAAGCTGTAGTACAGATTCTTTTCGCTAAGGCCGCAGATCTCTTCGCTTGTGTCTTGGCTGGGTGATGCGTATTCCTGAAATGGGACTGGGGATTTACGAACAGAACGCACGCGGTGCGTGCGACTAGTGGAGCATATCAGCAAGAGTAAGATAGCGTTGATTGGCCAAAACATCGATGAAGCCAATCGGCGCTCTTGACTTGAACTGATCTGCCATCACTACCTGCAGTATGGCCTACGAGCGCTACACTTTGTCCTTTACTTTCCACTGTCGGTTAGATAGAAGGCTGTATAGAATAGAAGAGTATGGTATAACATGCCTGTTCTCTCACATTTGAAGGGTCCAAATGGTCAAGGCATCCATCCTGCTAACATAACTTGAGACAGGAGACAAATGTTTCGAATTTAGTTAGACCCCACCACACATCGGACAATAAGTAAGCAGACATATGCTGGATGGAGAAGGCTCATTAAAATAGTTCAGGCCTTTTCGAAAAAAAATTTGGTGAGAATTTCTGACTGATAAGTGCATACCTCCCAAGTAAACTTATCTGAGCATGGAGATAGAATTCTTAATGCGCCCATCGAGGCAGGCCAGGCGCTCAAAAATACTTACTTACATCGATATCTTTACTTGTTTATAAACTATACCAATGTTTTTATCAATAGTATATTTGATACGTTGCAATGGCAGCCGCTGACTGATAGAAAGCTCTTTTGTCGGGCTCAATCCCAAAAAGCAGCACGATACAAGTTATGTGCTGCGATGGTCATTGCATGATATCTCTGCTTCCATTAACTAGTTTTGTTAGATTTCCCAAAAGTCTTGTCTTCCAACATCGCAAGTTTTCAGACTAGATCGTCGTTGCTGGTATTCTATGAAACTTGCAATATTTCAAAATTAGGGGGCAGTTACATTGCATAAGCCTTACGCAAAGCTAGGGCAAGGACCTATAAAACACCATAGCATAGATGTCGGCTACAGAAGTTTGTCTGAATTAGGAGAGTATGTGTATCAAACAATCTAGTGAAAAAAATGGGCCTTGAATCGAATTGGAATTTGAATATCACCGGTCGGTGTCAACAGAATTGTTTTATTATTTGTAGCCTCTGATCAGTTATAGCGATACTGACGAAGCAGGACCGAGCTGCAAGGCTGTAAAATATTTGGATAGAGATACAAGAGGCACTGCCGCCTGACTTAGCCAACACGCCAATCACAGAGTTCGATGTTGATATTTAACTATTACGTCATGGCATGGCTAATGATTCCCCCACCTCTTACTCTTTATAGTAGCTGAAGGTCTACACGCCTAGGGGCCTCAGCACTAGGTCAAGTATAGAAGACGGTGAATTAATAATTACGAGCCGATGCGCATATGCACTTCGTGGTATCATATTTTTTTTAGTTTATTACCAGATTGAGGCTTCCTCGAGCACCGAAGGGGCTATAGGGAGGCGTTCATTGTCTGGTCATGATTATTGCGGTGTTGAAAAGAAGTACGATGTCCAAAGACATTGAGAGCCTAACGTGGGGCATAGTGTCGCGATATTTGGTCGCTCCATCATGCTACTGAAAAGTGTAAGGTCTTACCCTGTGAATATCGAGACCATCGGTGTCGCCGTTCTCAATGTGGACGAGGCATGCTATTTTCTTCAAGAATCTCGGACTGAATAAGACGTGTTAGCTGAATTTTCCCAGAGCGGATTCACATATTTGTGACATAGGTCTGAAATTTCATCCATGCTTTCAGTCATCAATCGATTTGTATTGTCCATGTAAAGTTCAAATGATTGCTTTACGACCTGCTTCTTATCATCTTTTATCATGTGGGGCATCTATTATCTATCTTTTACAGTCCCATATTTCTTAGTCATCAGGAACCAGCCCAAATAGAGCAATTTCGGTATCAACCCTCCATTAAACGCTCTAAAAGCTATTAGACCGATTATTTCTCCCCCTTAAAGTCCCAATGAATCAATTTAAAATATTTTACCTTCCATTATTGTTGTGCTGGCATAGAAATTAAAGTTTGATAGGGACGCACAAACATTTTGAAACGGGTTAAAAGGAAACTAATTTTCTCAAGGCTAAGAATGATGAATGATTCATTGATTATCTCATGAATTCATACCTATTTTTGAATATCCTTCGTGCGAGGTTTAGATATAGTTGGTGGTATACATGTCCATTCCACGGTAAATAGATACCTATTTTATCTAGAATTGCATCAACCTTAATTACATGGAGATGGTTTATCAGGAATAGTTAAAACTGTTAAAGCTATGCAAGATTTGGAGCGAAGAAAAATTGCGGCGAAGATGATGGTCGAGTTATTTTACCGTAATGGGGCACTACTTTTTTGCCACAGGGATACATCCGGGATTTTTTAATCCGGAAAACGTGCAGTCATTTCCCCGCACTACAAGCCTCAATAAGCTGACATCATATGATTCACCTATTTTGTAACATCATCTTGAAATACAAATTTACTTTTCGAAATGGAGATAGAAACTATATACTGTTCGAAATGTGCCTCATAACGAAATATTGAGGATTTTATCACCAATAAACAAGGCAATTTAAAAAAACCTGCTCAAGGCACGCAAGGAATCGTCCATTACCAACATCTTCAACGCTTGATTATTGGGACAACTTTATTTATAAAATAAGCCCATGGAGAAAAGTGGTATAAGAGTCACTTTTTAAAATAATTCATGAAAGTCCGCTGACACTCTAACAAATAGCCTGAACCTGATACACTCGACGTCAGGATTGTATTTAATTTAGATGAACTACCTTCATCATTTGAATCCATTGGCGAAAATGTTCGTGCAGGTGTTATAAATCATAATAATTTAAATGTAACGATGAATCAGCTTGTGAAATTGATATGGCAACACGGCGGTTTCTGATTTAGGTATCACAAAACTCAATGCACAAGCTCACAAGTTCATCAGTATACCTTTTTTAATGTTGCCAGGACTCTACTCAATATGGGAAACCCGTAGGCAGAAGACGAAGTAGATGTAAGATGGATCGGTCAACTTGCAATAGTAAGCTTATATTAAAATCAAGCTTCATAAATCGAACGCTGTACCTCTCTTTGAGGCACATTTATCATGCTTCGTATATAGATATACATCTAACCCCCGAAATCTTAGATTTCGTAAACCAGAGGGTCTCATCGCAAACGCCTTCTGAGATACATCACAATCTTCCTTCTACAAGAGCTCCAGGTGCTGAGCACACAGCTCAGTATCAGGTCCATTATCAGTGGCAACAGGCAAATAGGGCTCACTGGCGGCGTGATAGTGACCAATTCTTATCTGCAACTCGCCTTCCGGAAAAATTGGGTAACGAATATCAACATAGGACCTTTACTCTAGCCAACATACGAGTCCTAGGAATATATGTAACTAGTTCTATCGCCTCTCTTGCGTCGACAGCCAAAGAGCTAGCAATTGACGCCACTTTCGGAACAAATAATGCTGGGATGGAATTATTCGCTATTCTTGCTGAGCTCGAAGGGACAGGAATCCTCTTAGCATATTTGTCTGTGGAGAGATTTGCCTCCAATGGACCTGTAGGATCTTGAGCTGTAACAGAAATTTTAACCCAATTTCTGAGACCGCTACATCTTTCAAACTTTGCTCCGTATTTTTTGGGGTGTGATAAGTATTGGTCAGAGATTAATGCAATCCAACAGGTAAGGCCTTTTGTCAAAGTCCAACTTTGCTTTTGACACGCCAAACGCGCCATACGGTCAAAGTTGAAGGACTCCACTATCTCCAATCCTCAAAGAAAGTATTCTCCCGAACAGGCCAGAAACTAAATTCCTGGTCTTGAAGTTTGCTGGGGCTCTCTTATGACAAATCTTTATGGATATGAGCATAGGTAGGCTTTAACTAGCAAGCATTTAAGTAAGTTTTCAGTAAAAACACCTATGAGTATAGCATAACTGGATCCTGTGATTGTGAATCAAAAAATATTGATTTTACAGGTAGTAGACGGCTAGAGCCAAGCACTGAAGATCTAGAGACTGTTCTCGAAATCTATAGCCGCCATTTCATTTGCCATACTCTTATTCTAGATCAAAATGGCACATATAAATCTCCACAAGTTATTCATCGAGGGTGTGCCATGGAAATATACTCGTGGTGTCGATCCCGGAACTATTTTAGACTCTTAGCATACCTATGCTTCAATTGTTACAGACCTGGAAAATGGGAGCTATGGACTAGGTCTCATGATCCGGTGGAAATACCAGTGCTAAAGACTTCAATGGTAGTGGAGTCTCACTGGCGTAGGATAAAGCATGATTTCCTACACCGCTATAACCGACCTCGCATTGACCTGGTAATTTGGATACTTACCACTCGATTGATTCCTGGGGGATTAAATCGAATGTATGTCACCCAAAGTGGTAATGTTCGATTAAGGATAGTTAGCTGGCAAAAAGATTTTAAGCACCAATGGAGGAAATATCAAAGTCAGGGGACTAGCTTACAAAGAATTCGTAGACATCATACGTACGCCGCATCATGGATATGTGGGTGCGAAAAATTTCTGTTGAGTCGATTTCTGTTATATGAGCATGTAATTAATTGCTATGGGAGAATTGAAGATTATGGATATTTTTTCTCAAATATTCAGCGCCAGAGATCGAGTCCATTTTGAGTTGAACCAAGATTAGTGTTGCTCCCAAAATTTCAGGCTACGACCAATTAGACCTCAAATTTATTAGCTGAAGAACTAGCACTTGAGTCCTCATCTGAATCTAGCGATTCTTAATAGTCTTAGGGAGTTACAGAGGAGGAAAAATCTACTAGATAAGAGAGTGAATCTTCCGCTGTGTATAATTACGCTGATTTCCGGAGAAATTCATTGCGCATGCTTGAAATTTGCGATGAACAAGATGCTCGTGGAAACTCAGAATTTGTTTGAAGAATAATTTCTTCCAACTCTGATATCCAAACTTTAGTTTAAGAGGTCGAGCACCGTATCCATCGTCGTAGCTTCCCGCGAATTTGGTATCCAAATAATCACCCTGCAACTATGTACTATAGGTAGCTACATTTATATATGTTTTTTTTAATTTACGCATGCATTTCCACGAAATTTATTATAAAAGTTATAAAATAGTACATCAAATCAGTGTTAATATCAACCAATAAATTAGTTTCAACTAAAAAATCTGATATGAATTATAATCGCAATTCAGAATGCTGATGTGCATTTCCTACAACATAAAAATATAGATAAATCCATATCATTTATTTACATTTTTGGCACAATGATCTAGAAGGCTATAGTGAACTTTATCAGCAATGTGACCCCATGTTCATGGACAGGGGTTCTGATAATTCCAACCAATGAAATAATTATCCCCGCATTAATATAATTCCGAACATACCCCTGTGGCAAAAAAGTTGTGCCCCATTAAGGGGCGTTGGTCGAGTTACATCCCATTTTCCGAGTCGTGATATACGACCCACTCCCTCCTCCACCCTTGCTAATGCTTTTCTGCCGATCGTTTTTTATCTGGTAACTAGTGTCGTAAAGTCACCATAGAAATGGATAATATTTACCACAATCACTAGATCCCTTAATATGTAACATCACGTGCTGATCTTCTAAACTCTTTAGCTCAGATAATAATTTTGTGAATCCACGCAAAAGGGGTAAAGCGAAATCTCCAACTTAATCTTCCGTGGCTCGGTCTTGATTCCAGGGAGAAAAAAAATAAAGTTCGTTACTGCTTAAGAGAATTTAATATACAATTATATCAAGGATTGAAACACCTATTACTTTACAGAC
>QVIK01001058.1:0-13138 GCA_003957845.1 Oidium heveae | reverse complement strand
CCCTGTAACATGTTACATCCAATCAGTCTGGTTGGATTTGAAGGAACGAAAAGTGCCCAAATAACTCAGCAGGTATCATTCTTACTAGCTTCAGGAAGGCACCGTGAACAAATATCAGCCTATGTAGTCGATCCCTGTAAGCATGATCTTATCCTTGGCCTTCCGTGGCTAGAGAAACACAATCCCTACGTAATTTGGAAAGAGAACACTATAACTTTTGGTGAAACCTGTCTAGAAATGAATTGCTGTCATTTCGAAACTACTCTTTCTTATATAAATAGTCCTATTCTTAACAAAACAAATTACACTTCTCAGACCAACTTTGAGCCTTCAAGTTTACCGATACCTCACTCCTTACCACCAACTCAAATTACTGCCCCAAATTTTGCTATGCTCGTGCAACAACCAGAAAATCAAGCCTTCGCTCTCAGTCTCCGAGACCTTGATCTCTTACTTGATGAATCTATGGAACGCCTATGCACAGTTCAATTAGAGAAGACCATAGTTGCAATTCCAAAGGATGCCGATCCTAAGAAATACTTACCGCCTCAGTACCACGACTTTCTGGACGTGTTCAACCGAAAACAAGCCAACATTCTACCGCCGCATAGGTCATGGGATCATGCTATTGACATTCCACCTGGTAGTCAACCACCTGCTGCTCGGCCATACTCGATGAATAAGCATGAATTAAAAGCCCTCCGAGAATATCTTAATCAAGAGCTTAACAAAGGCTTCATCCGTGTATCTCGCTCCCCTGCTGCTGCGCCGGTTCTATTCGTGAAGAAGCCTAATGGTGATCTCCGCTTCTGTATTGACTATCGAGGACTTAATTCAATCACAACCAAAAATCGTCACTCGCTCCCTCTCATAAATGAAACTCTAAGTCAACTCGCTCAAGCCCAATACTACACCAAACTTGATGTTATTTCGGCCTTCAATAAGCTTAGGATTAAAGAAGGCGACGAATGGAAGGCAGCCTTCACTTGTCGTTACGGACTATTCGAACCTCTTGTACTTCCCTTTGGACTGTGTAATGGTCCTGCATCATTCCAGGCGTACATAAATCATACACTTCGTGGTATTTTAGATCATTTTTGTACGGCATATATGGATGATATTTTAATCTGCTCTAACACACTATCTGAACAAAGAGATCATGTGCGAACAGTCCTCCAGCGATTGCGCGAACATGGACTGCAGGTAGATATTTCCAAGTGCAGCTTTGAATCGACAAAAGTTACCTATTTAGGTCTTGTAATCTCAACTCAAGGAATACATATGGACCCCCAAAAGGTAGCATGTGTACAAGATTGGCCCACTCCTGATACCGTACGCGACATCCAAAGATTCCTCGGTTTTGCCAACTTCTATCGTCGGTTTATTCCCGAGTTTTCCCGACTCGCGGCTCCTTTGACAAGATTAACAAAAAAAGACATTCCCTTCACTTGGGATAAAACATACCAATCCTCTTTTCTTAAGATTAAACAAGCGTTCAAAGACGGAACTATGCTAGCTCACTTTGACCCTAAGCTTCAAAAAATCTTAGAGACCGACGCCTCCGATTTCGTGACAGCTGTAGTTCTCTCGCAGTACGACAAATCTGGTACCCTTCGCCCAGTAGCCTTCATGTCAAAAAAAATGATACCAGCAGAATGTAATTATGATATATTTGATAAAGAATTACTGGCCATTGTAAATGCCTTTGAAAACTGGACTGCTGAACTCGGATCAGTGGAAGCCTCAACTCTTATTCTCACTGATCATAAAAACCTTGAGCACTTTACAACGACAAAAAAACTTAACAGAAGACAAGCCCGTTGGAGTGAGCTGCTTGCTGACTTCGACTTTAAAATCGTTTTTCGACCAGGGAAGCAAAGCGGAAAACCAGACGCACTGACTCGTATTCATTCCGATCGTCCCTCAGAGAGTTCAGACGAAAGAAATCAACATCAATATCAAATCCTACTCAAGCCTCAACAAATTCTCCGTTGTCTCGACCAAACATTTTCTCCAGCTGATGATACCTCAGAAAATGCCATGTCGCAGCCACAATTACTGGAAAACTGGAAAGAATGTTGCGAAAAGGATAAATTTTGTTTGGAAATCCGTGCTGCGCTAAAAAATCCTGATGCGAGACGAAGCGATATACAATTAGCTAGTTGTTTACTAACAGAATATTCTTTTAGTCTAAAAGGAAAAGAATACGTACCCGAAGTTCTTCGAAAAGCTCTCTTAAATCAACTACACGAGACTCCCATGTATGGTCATCGTGGAGCTGCTGCTCTTTATAGTTTGATGAATCGTAGTTTTTGGTGGCCAGACTGTCATAAGGACTGCAAAAAGTACGCTCGCGGGTGTGAAGCTTGTCACAGAAATAATCCTTCAACTCAAAAACCTCACGGCTTTTTACGACCACTGCCAGCCCCAGAAGCCGCCTTCCGTCACCTTACACTCGATTTCATCGGACCGCTCCCAATTTGCAAAATTCGAGATTACTGCTATCGATATATCTTACAAGTAGTTGACCGCTTAACCAAGCGAGTCTGGATAGTTGCCCTCGAAGGACCCACTGCCCATGAGACTGCCGAAGCTCTACTTAACCATGTCGTGCACTTTGCAGAACTACCAGATTCCATAGTCTCGGATCAAGGCAGAGCTTTTATTGATAAAACTTGGAAGGAAGTCTGCAACTACTTGAAGCTTACCCACAAACTATCCACTTCTTACCATCCAGAAACTGATGGGCAAACTAAACGAGCTAATAAAACTTTGGAAATTTATTTGCGACACTACGTGAACTACCATCAAGATGACTGGGCTAAACACCTCCCCCTCGCTGAGTTTTGTTGCAACAACCATGTAAATTCGTCAACAGGAGTCACACCCTTCTTCGCCTCGTTCGGACATCATCCGCGTCTAGATTTCCGCCCCGAATCTGATTTCCCTATACCCCGCAAAACACCAGAATTTATTGACCGGATGAAAAATATAATCCAAAACTGTACGGAGCAAATAACCCTTGCACAAGCATATCAATCAAAATATGCCAATGAAATGCGGCTTCCAGCTCCCAGATATAAAGTCGGAGATTATGTATACCTGTCCCTAAAAAATCTAGCCCTTGCAAGACCAACCAGAAAATTAGACCATGTGAGATCAGGTCCGTGGCGTATCACGGCAATGAAAACTCCACTCGTTGCAAAACTAGATCTACCATTTCAACTTAAAATAGACAATAATTTCCACGTTAATCTCCTCCGACTGGCATATATAGGATTTTCCTCACAACACAAAGATGCCCCACCACCAATCGAAATAGTACCTTCAGGTCATAAGATACACGAAGTAGAAGCTGTTCTAGATTCTCGAATACGTCGAAAAAAGCTACAATACCTAGTACGATGGACTGGCACTAATGATACTACCTGGGTACCTTTTGAACATCTCGATAACTGCCAAGATGCGATCCTAGAATTCCACGAAAACTACCCCAACGCAGCACTCTCGACGGAGCTCGCATTTTTAAAAAGGAGAGGGTAATGTAAGGTTTTCGCTTGATGACTCATGATTATTAATTCAATTATTACGTAACATCTATCTCAAACCTTAATATTTTATATAAATTGTAGTATAGCCGCCGTAGATAGATTTCCCACGCTTAGTTCTTTGTCATAACCACCATATAACCTTTGCACCTTCAAAACCTTAGTACCTTCAGAACCTTAGTACCTTCAGAACATTAGTACTTGTAGAACCATAATACCTCTAGAACCTTTATATCTTCAGCTCCCAAATACACCTATCGTCCTCGTCAGCTTCCGTTACCTGACATAGATGAATACATCATCGATGAGCATTTAACGTGAGACATTCTTTCCATTTTTTACTGAGTTTTACCTTACTTTTCGTCACCAACTCAACTTTCATATTCAATAAGTAAAATATATTTGCTTTTTCATTTACCTGGAACCAAGGCTAAATTTTTCTCCCTCAAAAGATGACATGAGTACGCCTCGGGAGTCTCCATCCACACCTTTTAAATAGTAACCAACATGAGACCAACGTTTCGGAGACGCTACATTGGCGGATATTGGAATGACTTTGAAGAAAGTTGCTCTGAAATCCTGCATGACTAGAATAAAGGTTGTGGTTTGTGTTTAGCAACTTGTCAAATAAAAGTCCAATCCAAAAAAGTACCAGAAGAATAGAAAAGTATAAATATGAATTAAGAAAGGAATAGAAAGCGAAGTAGAAATAGGTCAGGATGAAGCCCAATCTGTAACCCACCACTAGAGAGGGATTAGCATGGCCTTACCTACGTACATTATTTGTGAAAGGCCCTCGCCCCTTGGACCATCCCTATTTCCCGTTTAACATAGTCCTCTATATTCTTCTTATGAGGATGCCTCGTTCTTTTATTCTTTCTGCGATATTTTGACAATAAAATGAGTATTCTGGTTTCTTATCGTTCCCTAAGGTCACTGGAATTGTGAATTTATTCACATGCAATATTTATTTTTTAAGTCACTACAGTATCTAATATAATAAGCTTAAACTGTAGGAAATATATACAGCTCTTCCTTGCGGTTGTCAAAATAAGAAAACCGGGTATCAAAAAGTGAAGTCATAGTTTCAAACTTTGAAAGTGGAAAAGGCCTCAATACTTAATGAGGTTTAGTGCAAGTGGGGTTAGTGTCGTGCAGGTCGGACTGTCCAGTGTCGAAATTAGTGACATCATTAAACTGTTAACATTTCTCACGTTAATAATCTGACCCTAATAGAACTATTTAGGAAGTATATTAAACTGACGATCACATACATTCTGATCAAGGTGCAGAATTCAAACGAAAGTAGTCGGCAGGTGACTGATTGGACTCGTGATAACTCAATTTGATTAATCCTTTTGGAGAAATGTAGAAAAAAGATACAGTGATTACATTTCTCTTATCCAAGTCTACGGTTTAGAACGATCTCTTGTTGCCCCTCTCTCCATCAGAAGAACCAAAAATTACTCAACATATCCTAGTCCTAATATTATTTGAATTCTCCCTTAGGCCCTCTGAAGTACTAGAAATGGCAAATCATATCTCTCTTCGCTAATATTGGACCATGGGTGTCAATAAACTTTCACCTCAATTATTGACACTCCACGCGAATCTAAATCTAGAATAAGCAAGATAATCGTTGATTCTCCTGGGGATAAAGCTAACAAGAATTGGGTGTAGAATCACGACAACCTTACATGCCTCTAATTCGTAGATATAGTCTTACTGGAAGGCTACCTACCTTATAGAGAAAAAGTACTTTTAATTTTGTCTAGCTCAATGACTTGGAAATCTACAAAATTCCTCCCTAGACAGAAGACCTCAGCTTAAATTAGTCCTGATATTGTGGATTGACGCGTAAATGACCAATTAGTGACCGACTCTTTTGTGTGACTAACTCGCTTGCGAAGTACGTTGGCCAGAGTTACATATTATCCTCACAATTGACCAAACGACAAGTTGAAATACTAGATCAGAAAAATGGATCAAACTGTCGGACTTCTTGGTGGGGGGCAACTGGGCAGGATGCTTTGCGAAGCCGCGAACTCATTGGGGGTGAAAATAATCATTCTTGATGCCCCGTTTTCGTCTGCAAAGCAGGTCTATTCCCGCTTTACTCACATCGATGGCTCCTTTACAGATCCTGAGAAGATCCGAGAGTTAGCACGACGAGTCGATATTATCACTGTAGAGAGTGAACATGTCGATACTTATGTGCTAGAAGATATTGCAGAGAATGGAGTACAGATAATTGGTAAAGATGGATCTCCAACTATAAAAAGGGTTCAGATCCAGCCAAGTTGGCAGACAATACGTATGATACAAGATAAATATGAACAAAAGCAACACCTTATTGCGCGCAATGTGCAAACAGTGGAAGCAAAGCCGATTGGCTCAACGATAGATGATCTCCAGGCTGTCGGTCAGATATTCGGTTTTCCGTTCATGTTAAAATCAAGGAAAGACGCCTATGATGGAAAAGGTTGGTTGTTATCCCACATCTATGAATAATAGATTCATAGAAGGGGAAATGGCTTACTTGTGTCTTCAAGGTAACTTTGTCGTCAAAAATAGTGGCAACTTTGAAGAAGCACTAGAAGTGCTAAAAAGCAAGGACTTATATGCAGAAAAATGGGCAGACTTTCAGATGGAGCTTGCAGTTATGGTAGTTAAGTTTGAAGAGGATACATCTTCTGATGCGAGAGCAGTAACTGCTGTCTACCCCGTGGTAGAAACGATCCATCGAGATAATATTTGCCATTTAGTTTACGCTCCAGCTCGCAATATCTCTGATGAGACTCGACAAAATGCAATAGAGCTTGCACAAAGGGCAGTAGGTAGTCTTTGGGGCAGAGGAATATTCGGGGTTGAGTTATTTCTCCTACGAAACGGTATGTCTTCACGGTACCACATCAGAACCTAAGATTTGGCCCTATAATTTTTAAAAATTCTGTCGATAATTAATATAATTCATTCGTGTAAATAGGCAGTCTTGTGGTCAACGAAATTGCTCCTCGCCCGCACAATTCTGGTCACTACACTATTGAAGCATGTCCAACTATATCCCAATACAAATCACATCTTTTATCGGTCCTGGGGATTTTTCCTTCCATTTCAGATCCAGTAATACCAATGACAGTTCCAGCTGCAATTATGCTCAATATCTTAGGAGGTTTGTCAGAGACATCACATGAGCTTCTCGCTCAAAAGGCACGGGCTATTCTTTGTGCAGGCCTACATATGTATGGGAAAGACTCAAAGCCAGGAAGGAAAATTGGTCACGTGACAGTTATTTCAAATACGATGCAACAAGGTAAGAATAAATTTATTCGTACATTGACTATCCCTCTTTCCAAAAATGGCTATCCATTTAATTATTTTTTGAAGAACTGATCAATATTTGGTTTCAAATAAATTAATCCACTCAAACTAATTATTTCTCTAGCCGAAACAACTTTGCTCCCTCTAATTCAACTTGCTGATAATATAAGGGCCGAGAGAAGAAGGTGATATTAAGATAATATTCGGAGTATATCGACGCAAGCATTGTGAAGGCGTTTGCTAAATAAAATGAAAAACCATGTGTTATAATTACTTTAATAGAAAACGGGCACGGACCTTTATCGATAGGTTTATAACTCGAGTAGTATCTATGAAGATAAACAAATTTCTCTTTTTCTAAGGGGAACCATTAATCTCATCTCATCTTCTTGGTACGGGAATCGAATACTGGACCTCAACTACCGCCAGTTTAAATTCTGCTTGGTAGGATGCGGATCTTTGGAAACTTTTGAGAACCCTGCATGTCTATTATAAGCTATAACTTAGTAAGTTGCATCTTAGTGAAGCCTGACCCTGGAAATAATGCTATGATTAACCTATATTAATTGGTCAGTGAATAGTTTAAGCCAGTAGGCAATAAAAATTTTTACATGGGAATAGTCTGTTAACAAATCTTGTATGGGATTTTTGTCAATGAGAAGGCTTTAGCTGAGAACAAAATAATTGGGAAGAGGTGCAAGCTTCGACTAAGGCTCAGAGAGACTAAGGGATAAAAAACGTTCAAAGCTCATCCTTTATACTTTGACTGTCTCTTATTACGCATCTTCATTCTTATGGAAAGGCGTCTAAGGGTAATACAAGTAGTCACCAGCACTAACACTAACACTTAAATCCACGTGCAACCCATTAAATTTCTAAATGTGAATTACTTCTACGGTACATATTGCATTGTAGATTACTTCTTCAGTTTCACGTCGTTGAGGTATAATTGTACTGGTATGAGCATGAAGGGAATTCTACTTATGATTAAAATGATAGATCAATAAAAAAAATTACGTCTCCATTTACTCTATTAATACATTTCTGGAATTTCTTAACGATATAATAAAACATTAATGAAGACTATTTTATTTTTTTAAAAAATATTTATTTGCTATTTCTAAAGGCATGTCGGTGTTGGGATATTAACAATCTAGAGCAGAGATATGAAAAAATATGATTAGGTAATTAGCGTGGAGGAAATACATTTAGTTTATCAATTAGATTAGAGAATGGTAGATATATAGATTAATCAGAATTCAGAAGCAATAACATTCGTTATAACCGTTCAACTTGGCACTAGTGCTATTGCAGTAGAACAAAAGTATCGGTCGGCTTCGGGTTGGTCAATATTTCTCCCTATGACCAATATCTTCTCTCAATAGCTCTTCTAGAAGATGTTAAATCAAAGGTGCACAGATAAAAGAATTAGCTTAAAACATTGAGTGTTGATAAGTTACACAAAATGCATTATACAATATAGGTCACAAAATGTTCGAATGCGGATGTTACTGTGCATACAAAAAACTATAACTCAACAATAACGCATCGTAAAATGATATTAATACATTTACATGACTTCTAAGTTGTTTCTCTATAGCAGTGATAATATTTTTTTTAATGAAGATAATGAAATATTGTACATTTGGTGAGGTCTTGGCATTTCAGAGGCATTCGTTCTTTTTGAGCGCGCGGTTTTAATACTTGGTTTGACGCCCCTTTACTCTCTTTTCAGCAAGAACCCGTGATGGCATACTCTCAATTAATGCCCTACATGAATCTTCATTTATAATATGCCTAACTAAATCCACTCTTTGCATCAATTTGTGCATATATCCGGATTGCCCAGGGTACGCTCCAAGGCGGCGTTTGACTATACCCCAGAGGTGCTCAATTAAGTTAAGATCAAGCGATTAGGATGGCCATTTCATAGTCATAATTCCCTTCATAGATAACTAATTCTTTTGCGATCGAAAATTGAGTTTTGGGCCGTTATTCGTCGAAAAAAAACCTCGTTTCTGGCGTTGAGATGGAACTTTTTTGCAACTTCATCAGCTGTTGGCAACAATGAAGTATTCAGAATGCCAATTAACTATTCCAAGATGATCCTATCGACCACACGACTCATCCCACCAGTCCCAAACCAGGACATACATCTCCAAACCATCACACTGCCACCCCCAAGCTTTAGCGTCTCTTGGACCACTCCCGCGGGATAGTTTTTTTCACTCTCTAGACCAGTTATATCTGATGCCATCGCTATTTAGTCTATTTTTTTTTTTTAATTCGTCCGACCAAATGACCCTTTTCCAATTTTCGCGAGTCCGATTTTCGTGTTCCAAAGCCCACTGTGTCACGGTGGGTCACAGGTCAGGTACTGATGGTTCAATAATATAACTGTGTTATGCGATAGTAAAGAAAGAGAAGTCTAATTACAAGAGGGATCTATAGTTATACCCTGAGGAATAGCACTAGCTCCTAGTCCCGTGACAGTACTCCCCCGCTAATTGCGCTTAGTCTCCAAACTGCTTACTTTATTTAGCAAAATAGATCGCCTAGACCCCATCATCCACAAGACTAAATAATGATATTAAATGGATTCTTGGCACAGTAAAGGTGCAAGGGCCTTTGAAAAATGGAGCTTGGAGGTTTAAAAAGTCTATGAGGTTGATTGAAAATGGATTTCAATCAAGTTTTTGCTTCAACTAACTTCAATGTTGGCCGCCTTTTTCTCTCCGAGCGTCGTGTCTGCTGTGATACAATCAATTTTTTTGCCATTGATATATTTGCCCATCCTGACGGACTCGGTTTGTGAGGGTTCAAGTTGTGGAAATTCTTTAGCGCTTTCTCGCAGCGTTCCAAGTCAGATTCTGGCTGCTAAGATGGTATTTCGTTGTATTTCCACTTAATGAGATAAGTCAAGCCTTTTATATCTTCATCATGAACGTCCAGAATTTTTTCAAACACCCATTTATCCTCGGTATTACCGTCGTCGTCTCTTTCGGCAACTCGTCTAGCTACAGGACGGCCTTCCTCCTCATTAATAGATGATTGAGTAGGTATTACTGGGTCTATCTACGGTCTGACCAGTGATGTATGAAAACTATTATTAACTAGAATATGATTTGGAATTTGAATGACAAATGTTCCATTATATGTCTTCAAGACATAATACGGGCTGTCCCATTTATCATCCCACTTTTTTTCGGTCGATTGGTTTTGAGATTTTTTAAATAAATCATTATTTTATCGCCTACTTTATACACTGGGGCTTCTGATCTTCGAGAGTTCGCATTTTCTTCATACTTTTCCTGCGATTGAGAGGTTAGGGCTTTAAGCTTTGCTAGAATTCGATCGAAACGCTCGGCAACGTGATCTGCTTTAAAGTACTCCTTCTTTACAGTATTAGACTGTTCGGGTGGCTTTGGCTCTGGCGGTTCTATACCTATATTAGGGTTATAACCATAATTTGCGAAGAAAAGCGACACACCTATCGTGTCACTTATTTGATTTTTTTTGCGAGAATTCAGCGAGGGGAAGCCAGTCCACCCAGTCATCCTGAGTGGAACTGACGAAAGTTCGAAGATATTTATTCAAAGTTGTTGAAATTAGACAGCAGGATACTGGTCTTAGTACACCTTCAAGTTCGCTTATTAAACGCTAAGCCATATCAAGACTAGGGCCAGTCATGTAAATGTATATTATCTGGGAACTTCCCTTTCCATCTACTAAATAGTTAACAATTAGTAATATAATATGCTTCCAGAAAGTATAGTTTTAAAAAAAGTAGAGATTACGATCTCTATTTGGCCGTCGGTTTGCGAGTGAAAAGCCGAACTATGCTTCAAAGTGACGAAAAGACGAGCACTCAGTCTGCGTCAAAACTGTGAAACAAATGCGAAGCCACGATCGGAAATAATGGATTCGGGTGCACCGTGAAGTTTATAGACATTTTTGATAAAGCACTCGACCAGCTCTGCTTTGTCAAGAGATGTGGAGGGAATTAAATGTCGCATTTTAGTAAGTAGGTCTACAATCACAAGAATATAACAGTATATTTTACCTTCACGCTTGCAAGGTGGTAAGTCTACTATGTGGTCCATTGAGATACTAGTCCATGCACAGCTTCATCTTCATCCTGACATCAATTAAGCTCTTGGCGGCGACTTAAGCCAAGGGTTGATCTTTTAATTCAACAAATTGGTTACAGGCTGAATTATATGTGTTTGGAATTTCTTTTTTTTTTCTTTGGCATCATGATCATCATCAACAGCGCGGGGACGGGTCGGGGCTGCGCTCTCTAAGTATTGATGACTAAAATGTGGGGAGCCGCCGGGCGGGGGGAAATGGCTGAGGAAACTGGTGATTGTAAAATTGCATAGCGGGGTAGTAATATGCAGGAGTTGGAGAATTTCGATTGGGAGGGTGAGTTGAGGGGCGTTTTGGCATTGAGATAGACTTGTATTTTTCGGTGATGGTCTCTTGCTGAGTGTCCATTTTCTCCACAGGCAGGCAATACATAGTCTATTATCCATTCAGTATTTTCGTTCTGCATCTGATAGTTTGACTCGGCTTAAATCCATCGGGTCTCCAATATCGGACAGTCCGATATCATATGATGGCTGGTAAGTAATAGGTTCATTTTGACGCGTTGCGGCTTGAGGTGTTTGTAGTGTAAAAATGTGCTCCTGCTGTTGAAGTCATCTTGTCCTGGGAGATTGACCTGATTATCTATTACATTGCTAATTTTTCGATTAAGCCTTTTTCTTAGTAGGTCAACCTGGGTTCGGTTGTCATACTTGGCCCTATCTATGAAATGGTCAAAGTTTGCTTTGAAATCTCTGTAAGCACGATTTTCTTGGAACAGCGTAACTAAGGCATTCTTGGCTATTTGTGAGGTGTCGAGGAGTATATATCGCTTGTCCAAAACTTGCCATAAACCGTTTATGGATTTCCGTGGCCACTTGTCGGGTATACTGGGCTGGGAATTCATTATTTGAACGCCGTCTTTGACAGCCTCCCATGCCTTTCCGGATAGCTGGCTTGTAACATAGGAAATCCGGTAAAAAGGGCCAGGAAAAAAATCTCTATCTATCAATAGTATTTGTTGTATGTGCATTTTCTAACTTTCGTAGGATAATTGCCTCTTTTCAGTACTAAGCTGCGAGGCTGAAAACTTGTCTGGATCAGACCTATCTCGGCGGGGCCAGGCATCTACTGAGTCAAGCTACAAAGTGAAGTACAACACAATAATTGTACTCAACAATGATAATAATAAGATTGTTCTCAAGCAAGAAATATCTGAGTGTTTAACCATCTACAATTTGTGTTTCGACCTCAAATTGATATTTCTCACCAGAAGTAAGACCGGAGTTTTGAAGAGCTTAGATTCATACCTCTGAGGGGCTCAGACTGTTTAATCTCTCGGTCCTCCATTTCTGCCGCTCATTCCAGACATCATAATCAAGAATTGTGACCCCTTGTTCAGGAAGAGTAGCTAGGATTTGCTCAGCATAAACTTCTGATGCTGTCAGGTAGGTCATGAATTTGTTTTTTACATTACGACGCCGGTGGATAGGATGAATAAGTTGAGATTCTGAGGGCTCATGATTGTGCTGGGCGCTGGAATCGACTTTAATTTTCCAGCGAACGTTTGTTAACTTGAGATATTCTCAACACTAACAGTCCATTGTTCGACTACCTGCTTTACAGATTTTTGCCCTTGTTATCGGTTTACCAAATCTATCGCATGCCAGAATGTATCTACGCGCTGGTTTGGAGGATTTGATACGTTCATTTTGAGGTGGATGAACTGTGAACGCAAATTATGTCAAGGATAATTGCAATTCGTGCAGAAGTTTGTGATTTGACTTTTTCATAGTTTATAGAGGGTATATAGGTGTAGATTATTTACAGTATGTCAAAAGTTGGTTCAAATCAAATTTTTTCACAGGTATGGATACTGTGAACTTTGGATCAAAATATAGTAGCCAACATGTTAGAATAAGGAGATTGTCACGTGGTTAGCTAGTCATTCATTTACCTAGTTAAGTTTAGTTAGTTTAGATTAGCGCATGTTGGCACTAGAGTAGTTTATAGCTCGTACCTTCGGCTGCTGTGGAGGAGATCCTTTCATGGACAAAAATATTCATATCTTAGCTCAACGCTTACAATTGGAAGCATTACCCATTATCCAGTTACGTTATCCTGTAGTTCTCAAGCACTAGGCTAGCGTAAGACCATATTTACACAACTATCCACCAGCATTT
>QVIK01001057.1:0-13160 GCA_003957845.1 Oidium heveae | reverse complement strand
TAATCTGATAGTGCTTTTTGATTCCGATAGTGCTTTTTGATTCCGCACACCCTAAGCGACTAGCGAAGGGTGTGTGAACGCACGGGTAGATCATTAGCTTTATTAAATCTTTCTATTCCATATTCTTGCTTGTTGTACATAACTGTAACACGTAATCATTTATTATCACGTGATAATCACGTAATTATTCATATATAACAATGTAAATAAAACAGTAAATAAAACTTCATGCCTCTAGCACCACAGGTTAGGGCCCTTTGGTCACTTACGCCGCGAACACAGCGTCCGTTTTAATAATTGGATCGACAAAATTTCTTGTGCTCACATCTTCATACATATTTAAATATACATAGCAACTCACGCACATCAAAAATAAAAATAAAAATGTCTTCATTTCAAAGCAAGCCCTTATCAGAGGCAAATACGTCAAACGTAGAAAAATCCGAATGTATCACTATCAACGGTATCATCTTTGCATCAGCCGATGATGTTAAAGCCTCTATTCAAATATCTCAGAGAAGAACCGAGATTTATACCTTATCAGAACGGCTAAGAAGCATAGAATCTATCATCTCTCTCCCATTACTTAAATCATCAAATTGATGTCATTGGTATGAATCAGTACAACGCATGATGACACTAACAGAAACATCCTATACTTTTCTTTCCGACCCTCCTGTGAACAAAGCCACGATACTATGGTCAATCTGGTGGACTACAAAACTTAAACTGGCCGCTCCCCATGACTCGCCGCTAGTCATCCTTTGTACAATTGAAAGTGTATCTCTCGCCAATCGACAAACAAATCTCATGTCTATCACGCATCGTTTTTGGTGCTATCAACCTCAAAAAGGTATGTCTGTTAAAGACTATCTGAAAGAATATCAAAAACGCGATCAAGATTTAAAAGAACCCACCTCTATTACAACCGAAATAGAGTATCAAATGAAATATCTCTTTCTCTATCATATCAGCGTTATTCAACCCGATATCACTGCACGTTGTCGGGATCTTCAACTATCAGATATAATAAACGAACGTCTTCGATGGACATCATCTCCTAAACATAAACCTTCCAAATCATAGGAAAGAACTAAATGTAACTTCTGTAATATAGATGCTCACACAGAACATGAATGTAGAAAGAAAAAGAGATTGGCTAATCAAACCTCCTTGCCTAAATCCAGCAATATAGATAATCACGTACTTTCTCTTACTAGCTCAGATAATACTGGTTTTCAATTAGATACAGTTGCAGATGTACATGTCTCAGGAAATAAATTAGATTTTACCTCTTATATTGATACCACTCAAACAGTTCATGTAGCTGGAGGAGGCCAAGTAACAAGCATAGGCTGTAGTAACATGTTGTTTCCATCTATCGACAACAAACTAGAGACGCTTGAAGGTGCTATACATATACCGGGGCAAAAACATCGCATCCTCTCCACAGCACAATTGGAAAAACAAGGATTTTCCATACGATGGCCTCCGAACAATCGTGATATTGAACTTCTCCGCTCTAATGGCACCATATGTGCCGTATTTTCTCGTAATATGGGAAGATTAATATACTCTCCACCATCATCTAACCCAACGCAACTTAGTACATATCTCGTAAAACGTGACTGGCATAGTATTCTTGGACATCCCGGACAGAAGGCCCAAAATGCAACTCTATCTTCTGCTGGTATTAAAAACTATAACTCTCCTCCTGACTGTGAAATTTGTACCAAAGCCAAAATTTCAAAATGTAAAGGACTTGAGTCTCTTCGCAATTCCTCTTCATTTGGGGAAGCAATTCACTTAGACTTAGTTGGAGGTCAAAAGAGCTTATCCCCTTCAAGCAAAGACAAATCTGTTCCCAACGCCACCTGGTTTCTTCTCGCAGTAGATGAATTTACGTCTTGGAAATGGGCATGGCCAATTTACTCAAAGAAAACAGTGCCTACTCAAATTAGACAATTTCTTCAACATTTAAAAACTAAATTCAACATTGTTCCCAAACGTCTACATACTGATAGTGGAACTGAATTCTCCAACTCGGAACTCCAAGAAGATTTACTCTCACGTGGAATTCAGTGGCATAAATCATCCTCACACGCTCCAGAGCAAAATGGGATTGCAGAGAGAAATGTGCGTACGTTCACAGAAAAGATGCGCGCACTTCATTTGCAATCAGGTCTCAAATTACAACTTTGGTCTATCATCTTAACGGCTGCAATCAACCTTCTTAATATTACTCCTAACAAAATAGCACCTTACTCACCACATTACGCCAAGTATAAAATAATGCCGGATATCAAGCCCCTTCATCCCTTTGGCTGTCATGCCTTCTGGCTTGACCCAGATCAAAACAAACTAAACTCCAAAGCCAAAGAAGGAATCTATGTTGGCACGGAATTCACTGGAGGGCATCTNTATCATCTTAACGGCTGCAATCAACCTTCTTAATATTACTCCTAACAAAATAGCACCTTACTCACCACATTACGCCAAGTATAAAATAATGCCGGATATCAAGCCCCTTCATCCCTTTGGCTGTCATGCCTTCTGGCTTGACCCAGATCAAAACAAACTAAACTCCAAAGCCAAAGAAGGAATCTATGTTGGCACGGAATTCACTGGAGGGCATCTTATTTTTAACCCGGAGACTAACAGAACAGTACTTCGACGCGACATACGTGTCCATGAAAACACTTTTCCCCTCACAAAACAAGTCCTTACTACAAAATCTATTAATCGACGTATTATTGAAACAGCACTTAATGGACCTAACGCATCTGCTTGGAACATCGTTATCGATCAAGAGCTTGACAACATGAAACGCAACAAGGTTTGGACTCTTGTACCTAGCTCCGAAGCAGTTGGACATATAATGACTGGAAAATGGACTCTAAAACAAAAATCTGATGGAACATTCAAAGCAAGATGGTGTTCTCGTGTATTTTCCGAGCCATACGCCGACGATACCTATGCAGAAGTCCTTCCTCCAACAACTATGCGCATGTTACTAGCCTTTGCAGCCAATAAAAACCTTCAAATTCGCCATGTAGATATTATATTAGCGTTCCTCCATGCAGATATTGATCGTCCCATATATATTGAGCAACCACACGGCCGAGAACAACCTGGAAACTTAGTTTGCAAGCTTCAAAAAGCAATCTATGGCCTAAAAACAGCACCAAAACGTTGGCAACTTAAGCTTCGACAAACTCTTCATCATATGGGATTTCAATCGCTCAAAAATGACTCAAATGTATTTTGTCATAATCAAATCATTATCTCTACATATGTAGAAGATTTCATGATAATATCTCCTTCCCATGACCAAATCAATCAAACTATCACTACACTGAGCAATGCTTTCCAACTAAAAGATTTAGCTAACATGACCAAATTTTTTGGCATTAATATTGAACAAAATACCGATAGTATATCCATTAATCAACAGGATAAAATTGAAGCTATCTGCGAAGATATGAACATGGAAAATTGTAGAGGTGCTTTAACGCCCATTTCTGATGATAACTTAATCGATCTTGACACAGATAATCTATGCTCATCTTCTGACGCAGCTCAATTCCGATCAACCGTCGGTTCGCTTCTACATATTGCTAATATGACAAAACCTGACATTCAATATGCAGTAAATCTACTATGTCGTCACGTACGCAATCCTTCACAAAATGCCATATTATCCCTCAGACACCTAATACGTTATATATCTAGAACAAAGTCAGCAGCTCTTATATTCCCTAGAACCAAATCATCCAAACTCACTGCTTCTTCTGACAGTAGTTGGGGAACTACATCATGTCCCAAAGGGACTTCAGAAATAATATTCTTTGTTAATGATTCTCCAATCGCTTGGTGGTCGAAGAAACAGACTATTACTGCTCAAAGTACTTGCGAAGCTGAATACGCTGCTCTTACTACTTTAACTATTGCTGCGCAATGGATTCGACCACTTTACGAAGAACTGTTCCAAATAACTAGCGAACCAATATTAACAGAGATTGACAATACTGCCGCCATGATCACGGCTAACTCCGATAAAATATTAGCACGCAACCGACACTTTCTAATGCGACAGTCTGTTACAGGCTATGCCTGTCGCTTATACAAAAAGAGTAAACAAGGAACAACTATTATCCATCACTCCTATATGGATAGGTGCAATAATCCTTTGCTTTTTAAGCGAATGAATAGGAGTGCATTGGAATGTATCCCCTTTCTTGTAACATCAAGAAAAGGGAAAACAAGGGGGATTGAGATGTAAGAGTATTAAAGCCCTGAGAATCCGTAGATACTCCTCTTTCCTTCTTTAGATAAAAAATAGACAGTATTTTGCCATCAAACCTTTCTTACATTGTTTTGATGACCCGCCTTTCACCCAGTCGACGGTTAGAGATTCTATCAAAAATGGCTTGATTAAATTAAAATATACGCCCATTGACCTCTGTAGAGCAGATGGATTTACAAAACCCTTACAGCGTATCAAACATACAGCGTTCTGCGATCAAATAAAATTAGACTTAAAGCATTCAGTTTTTGGGGGGGTGTGACGCGTAGTCATTTCATATCACGTGATAATCACGTAATTATACACATATAACAATGTAAATAAATAAAACTTCGTGCTTCTCGCACCACAATAACTTATCACAGTTCATAACACTCACATTCCCATTTCCATCCCCATTCGCGTACATTCAAAATCTTTATACAGTTACAATTACCTTTGGCTTTGATGGCAGTATTGGCAGAGCTTGATAGGACAGGAATTCCGTTAGCTTACCTATTTTCAGGTGTCAGTATAACGTCTCAAGTCTTAAAACCTGAGGATTCTGGCTCAACTCTCAGTAAAGTCTCGTTTTTCGTCGTATCAAATACTGATGCTGTATTTTAAAGAATGGATATTTGGGATAAGATAATAAACATTATTTTCTAAAGATTGGGGTTAAAGTTTAGGTGAAATGACAACATTTATAAATTTAATCGGAACAATTAATTCTAGTTGAAAATTAACTCTAGTAGCAAAAGTCTAAGTATAAATCCCTTAGTGTCAAATTTATTAATACGTGGATATCTACGTAATTATTATCCTTAACATTGCATCTGAACGTTTTCAATCACAAGTTTTATGCATCACCCACCCACGTAGTGTAATTTTTTAAGTGTGGCAGGGGTAGACGAGTTGCAAACGATGACGTCTTGATGGATTTTCGGTGTGTGTGAACTAACGTTGCAGCAACCCCATACGAAACAG
This sequence comes from Oidium heveae, assembly GCA_003957845.1. Classification (NCBI taxonomy): domain Eukaryota; kingdom Fungi; phylum Ascomycota; class Leotiomycetes; order Helotiales; family Erysiphaceae; genus Oidium; species Oidium heveae. The sequence continues at coordinate 7,888 of QVIK01001057.1, read as the reverse complement.
CAGTGCGAAATCTTCGAAACATCCAATTCACGAATGTCGAATAATATTATGATACAATCATGTAGCATTATCTCAGTGTCAATAGTGCTGCTGAATCTATGATACCTTCCTCGTCAAAGGATTTGACAACCACTAATCCATTCGTGAAAATGCCTGGCTGCGCTAGGTTTCTTTCTGTTCTAGGTACTGAAGGTATTCCTTGGCTAGATACCTGAAGACAAACGAGAATTTTCGATAATTCCAATAAATATGTTTCCCTCGAAACTATGATATTAGCCTTGCGGAAAATTATGATGGGCAGGCATTGGTGGCAGCTGGAGGGAGAGAAACCGGTAGTGGTGGAATAAAAGGTTGTCCTCTGGATATTTGTAGATTGTGCAGATATCGACACTTAAATAAAGAGTGTTACAAACAAAATCCAGAATTAAGACCAAATACTAAAGGTGGAGGTAAAAAGAAGTCGAAGGAAAAGGGGAAGGCATCAGCAAAAGCAATGATAGAGGATATTCTCAGTGACTCTGAAGTTGAGGATATAAATACAAGAGTCGGATCTCATGTAGCCAAAGCATCATCAGCAAGCTTAATTATTAATCCTTTACTATATGATACCGGCGCATCGCATCATTTTATCCGAAACAAATTTGACTTCATCAGTATTCATAATCCTGAAAAGATTTTCAAATTTGATTAAGCCATCGGAGAGTCATCCCTTAGATATCAGGGTACTAGTCGACTAAAGATTGGTGAAGCAAGTCTCGAACTTAAAAAATCCCTTTTCTCTCCTCAATCGGCTTGCAATATCATATCAACGGTAAAGCTTAAGAAAGAGTATGGTATAGTCGTATCAAAACCAAATGAGCTACTAGTTCACATTACTAGTAACCAACCAGTAGCACGATTAAAAGAAATCGATGACGTTCTCTATATTAAGCCACTTAAAATAGAAGATATGCATAGTCCCACCATAAATATTGCAGCTCTAGGCGTTGCAGGCGTACCACAAGTCAAAAGTGCTTAGCATGGCACGAACGCCTAGGACATACCGGACAAGAAATTTTTGAAAAAAACCGTACAATATTCAGTGGGTTTAGAGGGGATTGACTATTCTGGCCTTGCAACTTGTGAAACCTGCCACTTGAGCAAAGCGCAGAGATTTATATCGCGCGAACCTAGGCCAGTACCAAGTGAGCCATTGGATGAGGTTTTTGTAGATACGATAGGTAAATTGACTGTAGCATTCAATGGTCATCAATATGCAGTGCTCCTTGCGGATGCTAAAACACGTATGCGGTGGGCCATAACTACTTAATCAAAAGATGAGATTGCACAAAAGCTAGTCAATTGGATCGAATATAATCATCACCAATATGGAAAGCGAGTCCGTATATTTTTTAAAGATGATGGCTCTGAATTCCATCGCATCAAAGAATATTGTGAAAAATATAAAATCCAAACTGACACTTCTGCACCCTACACATCGGAACAGAATGGAGCAGTAGAAGCTACTAAAAAATTAATCGTGAGTAAAGCACGCTCTTTATTGATTGATACCCAAATATCACCCATGTCCTGGCCTTGGGCGATTCAATATTCATGTTTTATAACTAATAGGTTATATTGCATTCGGACAAAAAATGTGCCGATTATCGACTTTCTAGACGGATTGAAACAACCGCACTATGAAAAGATCGATTTTAGATATTTACCTCGCTTTGGATGTCAGGCGTATAAACGGCTGGAACCCAAACCTGAAAAGTTTGAAGCGAAAGCAGAGAAAGGATAGTTCGTAGGATTTCCAGAGAACACGAGTAAAAATTATAATATATACCATCCACATTGGACGCCCAAGCAAGGTTGGAAATGGATCGAGAGTCAAAAACTACATGTGACAATTAATGAGGATGTTATGTTCGGAGACATGCTCAGCTCAATCGACCGACAGAAAACCGCAAACTACTGGGCAAGCCAAAACCCACTTCCCATCGAATCAATTCCACCTAGCAGTACTCAACAACCTCCTCGAGGACATCAAATCGAATCACGGTTTGAGGGGGAGAAATTACTCCCGTCGGCATGGAATAAACCTAAACAATCGTCAACTACATCAACAAAAGTAGATGTCAGACAGAAAGAAATTTTGGATAAGCAAGGAATCGAGATCTTACCGCAAAATGAAATAGTAGAATTGCAACCACCGGCTACTCCATCAATTCCTAATTACCAGAATTCGAGAAGAGTAGGAGAGCAGCAGATCTCTGCTCTAATGCCAGGATCGCCACAAAATCCACTAGCACTAACAGTACCTTCAATTTCAGATGAGCAATAGCAGCACCAGTCACTTGGGTAAGATGGACTTATGATATTGCCAAATACAATAGATCTATAGGACTCGGATTATGAGAGTGATGACTCAGATTCGAATGCATCGGTACATTCTAAACATTCTGACCAATTACAATGTATGCAGCATGAGGAGGATGAAAAAAACGAGCAAAACTTAATTAAAAACTATGAACAAGAAAAACTATACCAGGAAAGACCTGAGTCACTGGTGAGGTATGACGTTTCCGAAAATCAACGATATGACTTTATCATAGGAGGAGGGTATGATCCACAACCAATAGCAGGCAAGAAACAAAACCGCTCTCCCGAGTCAGAGAATACCCAAAGCAAACGTGGTAGGCCAATTAAGAAACTGGATTATCACAAATTGCATCACGGTAAAATAGCTAGGTCCAACGTTGAACCGAAGACGTGGTCTGAAGCAATGACAAGCTCGGAAGCAAAGCAGTGGAAACAGGCTACAAATGAAAAAAATCCGTGCTTTGATGGATATGGAAGCGTTTCAAATCATAAATCACGAAAAGTTGCCAAAAGGGAGAACTCTGATGAAGAGCAAATGGGTATTTTAAAGAAAATACCATTCGGATGGTTCACTTGAGAAACATCGAGAAAGATATATTGTAAAAGCATTCACCCAGCGTGAAGGCATTGACTATCAAGAAACTTTCGCACCTACACCACGAGCTGAAACTCGCCGTATAATGTTAGTTCTCGCACATAGATTTGGATAGCATCGGCGCCAAGGAGATGTCCCATCAGCTTTCCTAAATCCCGATCTTGATATTGACCTATATATGGAGATGCCAGAAGGATTTGAAAAGGAAGGTTATATACTTCGTATCAAGAAGAGCATCTACGGACTTAAACAAGCCGCAGCTCTGTGGTACGATAATGTTAAAACTTTTCTTGCAACACAAGGATTATACCCAACTAAAGCCGCGGTATGCCTATATACTAACAAGGATAAGGACTTATTCGTTCTTGCTCATGTCAACGACTTTTAGGTAATGAGACCTAATATTAGCAAGATTGATCTCATTCCTACGCCCACGATATCTTGCTTTCTTAATCGCCCGGCACTTATAAATCGCGTTATTACGCGTCTTAGGATTCATAATGATGAAAATGTCATCACCAAGAAAAATATGTCCTGGTTTCTGGCATTCTATGTATCAATGTCTGTGGAATATATTCAGCTGGGTATAAATACGGTCACACTCTTCAAGAAGCCATAAATCATGGGAGCAAGGAGTTCTCATTGATCTCTTTATTAATCTTATACAAGGCTTTTCCGGGCATAAGCCATTTCTTGCAAGTTTCAAGTACTTAGCCTACAAGTGACCTAGACAATTGTTCTAGATATCTCTTCCTGGGAGAGATCTCTCTTGACCGCTAGAAGGCTTCGCCTGTATTTGATTATGTAATTAGTCTAGTCGCTAGCTTAGAAAACCCCATAGCTTAGTCGCGGACGCGTCTACTAGAATGAAATCATCTTACTCTTTCCTAAGGTCGATGGATTGCATTTCTCCGCTGATGACTCATTTGATTATTTATAACAATGTCTCACTGATTAGACTAGAAAAGCATAAGTGTTGTGTTCTTGGCATAATATAGGGATACCCATAACTAATCTGCAGGGTAAACACGAGCTTATCATTGCTCATAAGATTCTTACTTAGAGGATTAGTGCNTACGAACGTACATTCAATCCAGAGCTACGAGGATTTTGACTAGATATGTGGCGTCTTGTTTACCGGTTAGTACTCGCTGTTAGGATAGAAAGATAGACGAGGTGCTAATGTTATGAATCGTATCAGCTTGAAAGTCGAAGCAAGAAGGCAGTAGAGGTTAAGCTGTAAGTCACCTCGAAGAAGTCTCAGATACAAATGATAAACGCAAGATGGGACTTCTCTAATGATGTGGTTAAAGTAGATCAAAGATAAAGTAAACAAAGTGATTGAATTGAGTATATCGAAGTAAGAGTCGTATTAGATACAATTCTTAATATTACAAAGTTGCTAAGCTGAAAATTGCACTCGACGGAACCCATATTGTTCCGGTTTTACCGTCGTGCATGGCTTAGGTGGCTACCTAAGCGAGTTATGTTATGAACAGAGGTATTTGGTATTTGCAACTAAATTTGGTACCCTATGGTCACGGTAAAAATTGTAGGTGGGTCTAAGTGGGGGCATTTCTCGCTTCAGGGATCATACCTTACTAGTGCGGAGCTAGTAAATTCTATTAATAATCTAAGCCTGAATTATAAGGCAATTATATATACAATTAATTTTGGCCACCGGTATAGCCACACCCCCCTTCGGTATAGCCACACCCCCACCTCCTTTAATTCGACCAATAAAATCACAGCTTTCAACTTTCACCACTACTTAATATTCTTAAAGAGGATGCGCCGGCACTCTACATTCCTACCATGACAGATTTTCATGGACAAAGAAGGTCAAGGACAATTCGCTGTGGACACTGCAATGAAGAAGGTCACAACAGACGCACTTGTCCCTCAATCTCAATCCAGTGAAACACTAGTTGATATAAACAATAAAATTTCTTTATAAGATTGACATGTGGAGCACGTTTAAGACTATCTGGCTTTCGATCCATTAGGTCGAGAAAACAGAAATACTTGGCCTCATTGAGGCATCTCATGGTAGGAATATAGAGTGCCGGCGCATCCTCTTTTAGAATATTAAGTAGTGGTAAAAGTTGAAAGCTGTGATTTTATTGGTCAAATTAAGGAAGGTGGGGGGGGGGGTTGTGGCTATACCGAAGGGGGGGTGTGGCTATACCGGTGGCCTTAATTTTCCATACAATTTCATAACTTACGTTGATTTATCCTCATAACCTCACAATTACTCTGCAGTAACTACCTTCAACTTAATTAGTAGCTTGTCCACTGCCTCAACTTTTATCCTTACATAAAAGATAAATTATAATTATCCTATATTTATATTTTGAAGTTATCTTATCTATTATATTTATTACCAAGGTCGACCTTTAAGTAGGCAGAGATTGCATTTCAGAACTAATAATTTACGCAGATGAATTCTTCTCAGATATCACCCTCTACACTTCAAAAAAAGCATATATCTTGGAATAAGTCTCTTTTACTAAGCTTGAGCCTAAAAATCAAGAGTCTGTACTTATGGATTCCATCAGATTCACGGGCTTCATGATGCTGGTAAAAGCCATAAGGAAATTGCTGATCAGTTGAAATTATCTCTGCGTCAAGTCGGCTACACATTGCGCCGCGGCACCGTTACCCCAAAGAAAACAAAAGGTCGTTCGCCAGTTCTATCTTCCGAAGATGTCAACGAGATAGAGAATTTTGTGAAGTCATCTTCAATAAATCGAAGACTGACATATCTCGAACTTGCCGCTGGTCCCTTTAGACATTTAGGTGTCAGTGAGAGGGTTATTCAGACTGAGCTTCGGAAGAGAGGTTACCGGTGCCACCCTGCACACAAGAAACCTCCGGTATCCGAACAGACCAAGAGGGCTCGCAAATGGGCTGAAGCCCGTGTTGACTGGACTATGGAGGACTGGATGTCTATACTTTGAACTGACGAAATTTGGGTGAAGGATGATGAGCATTCAAGAGAATGGTTCACCAGAAAGGTGAATATTTTGCTCTATGACATATATTTTATCCTTGGACTTACATTGTAATTAAGACTAGTGAAGAATATGATATCAACTGTGTAGGTGAAAAAAACAAGAAGTAGGATCGGTTGGATGTTCTGGGGTTTTTCTGCAGGTCCGGAAAAGGGTCCCTGCTTATTTTGGGAGAAAGAATGAGGCTCTATTGATTCTGAAAAGTACTGTCAGAGAATAGTACCTCTTATTGATGGGAGGGTCTCTATGCGGCACCGGCTCTCCATGATGTAGGACAACGCTCCTCCTCACGCAGCAGCCAGGACGATGGAAAAGATGGGGGAGAGAGTCATTACTCCAATTTCTTGGCCTCCTAATTCCCCACATCTTAATCCGATAGAGGCTGTTTGGGACAAAATGAAAGATAAAATTCAGTTCAAATATTCAAGTTTGGGTAGCGGGAAACAACGATCTCAAGATACACTTCGACTGGTTGTGAAGAAGACGTGGGACTCTGTGCCCTCTGAATACTTTGTCGATCTTATTGAGGCTATGCCGGCCAGATGTAAGGCGATTATAGATGCTGATGGGGGTCCGACAAAGTACTGAGATCTGAGGTTTTTATTTGCTTTTGTTCATTCAATTTGTAAATCATTGTTTAGATCTTTCACTCTGTTTTCAAGTTTTAATTTTTGATGGTATGATTGCATAGAATTTTATGCAGCAGATCATGGATGAATTAGGCTTAAATTAGAAGAAATGACCCACCTATAATTTCTCTGTCGGATGAGTTCACCATTTATAATTTCCCAAGAAATTTCATAAATACGGGGGATAAACTCTATTTGGTAACAGATAATTCTTTATTGGGCACGACGTTAATTTAACTCGGTTGCTTNAGATTTTTTATCGCAAGCCAGTCAGCTCCTGCAGCAACTATTTCCTGCAACCAGGTCCTTAATACTGGCGGAAGTCGTTGCTTTTTCCAGTCCTCAGCAGTATTGACTTTGTGACCGGTATGTTCCTTATTGTATGTGACAAGAATCTTAGTATCATCAAATTCTTTTCTTACACTTATTTGTGCCAGACATCCAACTCTTATAGAGTCTTTAATATTTACTCGGATTTTTCCGTGTTTTTGATACGCTCTCTTATGACCATGGAATGGACATTTATAAAAATGGGACCATTCAACTGTAGCAGGCCGACCTCTAGAGCCCTATAAACGTTTAGTTAAGGAAAGTGAAAGAAGAATAGTAAGGTGTCGCATTAGACGTTACACACCTCAGGTTTTCTAGTTCCAATTGTAGAGTGACGTTTTCTCCATTCAATTGTACTAGATTCCGATTTTAACCAAGTTTCAAATTCTTCAATAGTCTGGAACTCTAGTTTAACACTTTTTTCGCTTTCTGGGACAAGATTTTGTATAGGGCGTGTTGCATTAAGATGATTCATTTTGATCTATATCTCATTTAGTAATAATACACAACGAAATGAGAAACGACGCATCAGACAAACCTTGAAGGAATTCTAATATAAACAAGTAGTTCAAGTCCTGAGTGGAAGAAAACTGTGATTATGGTTTCGACGGTTGAATCAGTATATAGTTGTAGCAAGTTGACTATGATATTGCCGCGTAAAGTGGTTGCGTGTCTTGGAATTTATTTTTCAAATTTGAATTGAATGTGCATGGATACAGGGTTTGTGGGCATAGGAATTTAAGCGATTATCGCTGGCAAAATTAACGCCTACCCAACTTAATCCCTGATCTAGATTGCCATGGCAACTGTAATCTACGATACGATAGCAAATACTGAATACTATCCATCCTTACGAGCAATCGTCATCTTTACGATTTCAAAATTCAAGATTGCTGGCTCTTCGGTCAGAGAATTTTTATTAAAAATCTTCAAAATGCAGGTGATAAAATTTATTT